>JAODAL010004037.1:0-163249 GCA_025379985.1 Phyllomedusa bahiana | reverse complement strand
GGATATTAGTCCCCCACACCCGGGCCGGTCTCTGGGCGCGGGTCCCGGGCGTCCAGTGACCGGATGCGCGGCTGGGCCCCGGGGAGCGACGGCACTGCCTCCGGGGCCTACAGCGGCTCGGGGGGGGGCCCACCGGGGGATTCCCCGGTACCCCGGAGGCCCAGTCTGAGCCTGGTACTAGGACACTGTTAATGGACATATATTACAAAGTGACTTGTTTTGCAAGATCTTTAACATAAAAAGCAATCCTTGTAGTGAGACAACCCCTTTAAGAGCAAAGCTCCATGAGCCGAGCACTGCCTGTGTGTGTGTGTGTATATATAATATATATATATGATATATATATAAATATATATATATATATAAAATATATATATATATAATACTGAGCCCTCCACCCAGGGCCGTCTCTTCCATTGGGCCAGGTAGGCCACTGCCCGGGGGCCCCACGATCTCTGGGGCCCTCCTGGCAGCCGCCTACCCTGCCCAGTGGAGCGACAGCCAGGCTCTGCCTGATGGGCAGCCGGGATTCGGGCCGCAGCGCCGGCTCGGAGCGTCGCTAGGGGGGCTGGGGTTTCCCCTTGGCGGGCCCCGAGCACCGGCGCCGGTCTGTGGCCCCCTCATCACACGGCTGCATGGCCGGGTCACAGACCCAGCCATGCAGCCATCACGGCCGCTGCCTGCACCGCGCGGTGCAAGCAGCAGCCGAGGCTGAACATCTGGGATCTATTGATCCCGTCTGTTCAGCTCCCAGGAGGCCGCGGGGCAGGCGCGCGATGTGATGACGTCATCGCGCGCCCGCTCCGCGGCCCTGCAGTCTGCTGTGAGCGGCCACCGGCTCCGGACGTGGAGAAGAGGAAGGAAATCTGGTAAGTAAGATTTTTATTTATTTATTTTTTTAAACTACTGGCACTACCTGGCAACAATGGGGTCACCTACCTGGCAACAATGGGCACTACCTGGCAACAGAGGGGAACATCTACCTGGCAACAGAGGGGACATCTACCTGGCAACAATGGGGACATCTACCTGGCAACAATGGGGACACTACCTGGCAACAGAGGGGGCACTACCTGGCAACAATGGGGGCACTACCTGGCAACAATGGGGGCACCTACCTGGCAACAATGGGGGCACTACCTGGCAACAATGGGGGCACTACCTGGCAACAATGGGGGCACCTACCTGGCAACAATGGGGGCACTACCTGGCAACAGTGGGGGCACAACCTGGCTACAAGGGGGCAGCTACCGGGCTACAATGGGCACTACCTGGCAACAATGGGCACTACCTGGCAACAGAGGGGAACATCTACCTGGCAACAGAGGGGACACTACCTGGCAACAGAGGGGACATCTACCTGGCAACAGAGGGGGCACTACCTGGCTAACAAAGGGGGGCACTACCTGGCAACAGAGGGGACATCTACCTGGCAACAGAGGGGGCATCTACCTGGCAACAAAGGGGCACTACCTGGCAACAGAGGGGGCACTACCTGGCAACAGAGGGGGCATCTACCTGGCAACAATGGGGGCACTAGCTGGCAACAGAGGGGGCATCTACCTGGCAACAGAGGGGGCATCTACCTGGCAACATAGGGGGCACTACCTGGCAACAATGGGGACACGACTGGCAACAGAGGGGGCATCTACCTGGCAACAGAGGGGGCATCTACCTGGCAACACGGGGGCCACCTACCTGGCAACAGAGGGGGCACTAGCTGGCAACAGAGGGGGCACTACCTGGCAACAATGGGGGCACCTACCTGGCAACAATGGGGGCACTACCTGGCAACAATGGGCACTACCTGGCAACAGAGGGGAACATCTACCTGGCAACAGAGGGGACATCTACCTGGCAACAGAGGGGGCACTACCTGGCTAACAAAGGGGGGCACTACCTGGCAACAGAGGGGACATCTACCTGGCAACAGAGGGGGCATCTACCTGGCAACAAAGGGGGCACTACCTGGCAACAGAGGGGGCACTACCTGGCAACAGAGGGGGCATCTACCTGGCAACAATGGGGGCACTAGCTGGCAACAGAGGGGGCATCTACCTGGCAACAGAGGGGGCATCTACCTGGCAACAGAGGGGCACTACCTGGCAACAATGGGGACACTAGCTGGCAACAGAGGGGGGCATCTACCTGGCAACAGAGGGGGCATCTACCTGGCAACAATGGGGACACTACCTGGCAACAGAGGGGGCACTAGCTGGCAACAGAGGGGGCACTAGCTGGCAAACAATGGGGGCACTAGCTGGCAAACAATGGGGGGGCACTAGCTGGCAACAGAGGGGCACTACCTGGCAACAAGGGGGCACTAGCTGGCAACAGAGGGGGCACTAGCTGGCAAACAATGGGGGCACCTACCTGGCTAACAAAGGGGGGCACCTACCTGGCTACAGCGGGGCATCTACTTGCCTACAAGGGGGCATCTACCTGCCTGTAAGGGGCACTACCTGCTTATGGGGGGTTACTACCTGGCTATAAGGGCATCTACCTGGCTTTCTTCCAAAGCCGTTATGCAGTTAGGTGGAGTGGGTGTGGCTTTTTGAAGGGGGCGTGGCATACTGAAAAGATGGGCGTGCCATGCAAATTTTTGCCGCGGCGCGCTCTGCGCACCGCCGTCTAAAATCTCCTGCTTTTTCATTTTCAAAAGTTGGCAACTATGTACTACCTACTTACTAGATGTGGGGCGCCCATAACAAAGGTAGGAATCAGCAGCGAAGTGCTGATAAAGTGAGGATTCTAAGATGTTTGTGCGTTACATTCTGCAGGGACGAGCTGCGGCCGGGACAAGGCGTCATGGTGGTCTAGACGGAAGGAGAGGAAAAGGGAAAAAGAACGATTCAGAGAACGACTCAGAGAGGACGTCTCCGGTGTCCCTGGTGTCTGGGGTTATTTTGCTATTATATTCCATCAGTGCTAAAGTCTCTGTCATGTAATGGTGACCGGAGCTGGTAATGTTTATATTTGTTTCTTTGAGTAGTGTTTTTTTTTTTTTTTTTGGGGGGCAGTACAAATCTATGCCCAGGGGCCCATAGTGCTGTTACGACGGCCCTGCCTCCACCGTCTCCCCGCCTCCTGCAGCATTTCTTTAGGAGAAGGATTATAGTTTGCGGACACTTGTGTGCAGCGGAGGCGCGGTCATAGTGCAGTGTCTGCGCCACCTTCCTCAGGGCAGAGCTGCTCAGTAACTCGCTGCCCACAGCCGCCCCTGCCCTGGCTGCCACTCTCCCACAAGGCTGGCCGGGAGCCAGCTCAGACCTCCTCTTCATGAGGAGCAGGAGGGAGGAGCGGGGACGGGAGGAAGGCAGCCGAGCAGCACAAGGAAAGGAAAGGGAGGGATTTCCTGCTGGGATTGAGGAGAGCTGCTGCCCCGCTCCGAAGAAAACTTCACACAAAGTCGTCTGAGGAGCAGCGGGGCGGCCGCACAGCGGGTGAGTGGTGAGCGCGCCTTCCCCATACTCTATGCCTCTAATGTACGCGGGTCACATGAAGGCGACCTGGCCGGGGAGCGGGGGCGCAGTGTGGAGCTGGCTGCGGTCGGCTCTGCCCCATTGTGCGCTGTGCGTACACCCACACGCCGCCGGCCTCAGGAGGGCAGCGCTTACTCCGGGCAGCCAATCAGATCAGCGCTCCCATTGTGCGGTTTGTAGTAGAGGAGTGAAAGCTGCCGTCTGATTGGTTGCTGAGGACGTCCATCAGTCATGAGGCGCCTGTGGCTTCACAGGTGTATGGACGTGCTTGCTGCCTCTAGTGCTTGAGGAATGTTTGCTCTGTGCCTCCTCCTGTGTTGCTCACAGCTCTTCATGTAGTGTTTGCCTTTCCCTCTATTCCTAAATGTTCGTTTACACAGGTTAAAAGAAGCGGTAGTACCTGCAGTGTGTGTGACCGCACAAAATAATGGGATCCACCAGGTTCTCACGTGAATCTGGCTATGTTCCTGACTTGATCCCAGTAGTAGAAGACCTGTAAGGCTGGATCCAGCCTGGTGTAATATGCCTGCAGTTTACTGTCCACGTGATGTCCACCACACACGGCCCCCTGCAATTTTTTTTTTTTTAGCAGCATTTGAAGAGCTGTGGCTGTTCTAGTAGTTGGCTGTGAAATAGAAACTCTTGTAGAACGCGGTGTCCTCTATTATTCCTCCTGGAAACTTGTTACTGAATGTGTCAGATGGGTGTTACCAATTCGGGGCGTGTCCAGCACAGTATGCCATCTTCCAATCAGTGCTGGCAGGATCAGTGTGTGCTGGGACACGCCTCTTTTGAAGACTGGAATGGTAACGCCCATCTGACTGATTCAGTAGTACATTTGCAGGAGGTTTAACAGAGGAACAGCGTAACACATAGAATTGTGATTTCACAAGGATTTACTAACACAGGTAGGTCAGGAGATGTCAGAGATCCTCTTTAAATCATCCTAGAGCTCCCTGATCTAAGTTCACTCTACTAAGGCTACCTCCACACAACAAGGATTTTTCGTCGGATTTTCAGATGGTTTTTGGATTTGGAAACCGTCTGAAAACTGTCAACTATCCCCATAGACATTCATAGACAATCTGCCCAGTAGTCTACACTACATGTTTTTTCTACTGTGCAGATTTTCGCTGGCGTACCGAAAAACTTCGAACATGCACAATCTTCCTCCTGGTTTTCAGGTAGAAGCTGTGCTGTTAAGGGGGACGGGTGAATCCACAAACCGCGGACAGAATCGGTCCTCAAAACCATACAAAATACCGGCTAGAGTCTTAAACAGAATCTGACCGTCATTGTACAGCTGCCGTGTGGCCTTAGCCTAAAACACATGGGAAAACTTTCTGCAGTAGATTTCCATGCAGAAAATTCACAGCTTATCACACCAGCAGCAAAGTGGATGGGAATTTGACGCACCCACACCCTGCAGGAAAACTCTGCATGGAAGCCACGGTTCAGCAATTTATGTTGTAGATAGGCTAAGATTCTTTCTGTTTATCGAGGAAGGCAAAATTCACAATAAATCCGCAACGTTGAGGGTTTTGCTGTGGATATTAAATTGTTAGGTTGAGGTTCACATGGGGTGGATCTGATGCGGATTTTACTGCGGCTTTTTCTCCATTGATTTCCGTAGGAAAAGGCAAATCAGTAGGAATGGCTTATCTGCCGATTATAGTGCATGTTGGGCCTTTTCCCACTGAAGTCAACATAAAGATACCTGAAGTAAAACCTGCAACAGAGCCTCCTTGTGTGAACGTACCCTAAGGGGCTGTTTACATGGCAGTGGACAAATACCGGCCGGTTCGCCGGCCGGTATTTGTCCGGTTTTGCGGCCGTCCCCGTACGGAAGATTGTGCATGTTCAATGTTTTGTCGCCGGTCCGCCGGCGACAAAACCGC
Source organism: Phyllomedusa bahiana (assembly GCA_025379985.1). NCBI lineage: Eukaryota > Metazoa > Chordata > Amphibia > Anura > Hylidae > Phyllomedusa > Phyllomedusa bahiana. The sequence goes on along the minus strand of JAODAL010004037.1, from coordinate 157,869 downwards.
CGGGCGGAAAACCCGTGCAGTGGGTACTGCTGCACGGGTTTTCCATAGAGCACACTTGTGCTCATTTTCGGCCGTTTTTTCAGGCGGTCTGAAAAACCGAAAACCGGCCGAAAACCCGTGCAGTGGGGACATGCCCTAAGGCTTATCTTATATTTTTGTGCGTCTTTTGATGCACAAAATTCACTTTTTTTTTTTTTTACAATAATACATTAAAATGCTTGCAAAGAAAACATGAAGTGTTAGGGTCCCATTGAAATAAATGGTGGTATGTGCTCATCAGACAACCACAGCTGTGCTTTTTTGGGCACCATTGGAAGCATCACATGTTGCACAAATAACGGGGGTTCAGGACCTTTTTCAGCGCGTACACATGCTAAAATACACTTCAAGTACAATGAAGCTCCCTGTACTGAATAAAAATAAGCAGCAAAGAACAGATCAAAAGAATTGTCAAATAAGGAGTGCGCATGTAAAAAACGCGTGAAAAAAACAGGCCTGTGAAAGTGCATTTCTCACGTGAAATAAGTACTTATTTCAGTACCAAAAACGAAGTCTGAACATAGTGCAAGTTCACACAGTGCAATGTCCGTACTGAATCGGTGTTGTCTTCTCGTTGGAAATTCCGCATGGAATTGAGACGCATGTACAACGCTGATTTTCAAGTCAGATTTTTTGCCTCCTGTTTCCTACAATGGGCGGCGTGGAAAACACCTCGAGGAAGTGACTTGTCGGTGCCAAGGAAAATCAACGTTGTGTGAACCATGATGCTGATTTTCATAGGGAGTAATGTAATTCGTAATCAGAGTCCAAGCCCATCATGTGAACCTACCCTAAGTGTGTATGCATACAAAACGGATTTGCTGTAAAAACTTTTCACAGCAAATCTGCCACTTAATCTGCATGTAAAAATTTGCAACAGATCGTGCAGATTCTACCGTATTCAGTTCAATGGCCTAAATCTGCAGTAAATCCGCAATAGAAATGAACATATTGCAGATTTGAAAATGCGCAAAGCAGGGCATTCTCTGCGAGGAAAATTCCGCCATATGACTGGTAGGGTATGTTCACACGGTGTGTTGGATCCGTTTTTAGATGCGTTTTGATCTGTGTTTCCAACTCTAAACGGATCCAAACATGCATCTAACACTGTGCAGTGTGAGTTACATTGCTTTCAATGTGAAACACGCATTGGCGTTCAGACGTCTGATCACCGATGTGTGTTTTACCTGTGTCTTTCTGATGCGTCTTTTGGGATCTGTTCAGATGTCAAACCGAATGCACCTGTGTGTTGGATGCGTTTTGGATGCGAATTACGCAGCACTTTTTAATGCATTTTTCGGATCCAGAACAGATCCAAAAATGCCGTGTACATCCCCTTACAGTCATGCCACTGTATTGTGCAGAAAATCCACAGCAAATCTGTCACATTTGTATCCACCCTAACCTACAAGTCTGCACCATTTGGAGTAGATTTGCTGCTATAGATTTTCTGTAACCCCCATAAACGACCTCCTAAAACCAGACCAAGGTTTATGTGGTTTGATGTACTTTATTATTCTGTAATAATGTGGGAATAGTAGATTTGAGATTTTTATCCTGTTGCTTGGAGAAATCTAAATCCTGTAAATGTCGCTTTATCGGAATTTTTTTCACTGAGGCCAAATTCTGCAAATACGAAGCCGTCCTTTCTCATCGGCCGCATTCCCCCCACCATTATTTATTGCTGGTACATTTACATGTCTTGTCTGATGTAACCTTGTCCCTGCCCAGCACAGGGCATGCAAGGCATGGTGTTGAATCATAAGCAGATTTGCAGTGCTCTGACAATAGAAAGAGGGGGGAAAGATCATCTTTCATGTCCCGGGTTGGGTAGACTGGGTTGTCTCAGCTGTGATAAAAGCATGGGATGGGCACAGCCCTAAGTATTTTCGGGCCGTTGCTCCCTGTGCTGTAAGGTGGTGCTCTAAAAGCTGTGCCGCAGCTTCCTTACATTCACTTGCAGTCAGCGGGGTGGGAGGAAGGTGTGTGGGTACAGAGGGGGGTCCCAGGGCTTCCTGTCTCCGGTTTATGAATGGGATCCAGCTGCCTGGAAGTAGCGCAGGAAGAAAAGGCTGCTATGGGTTACTTGTAGCGCTTTCCTATTGCCAGGTGTACATGTATAATGGCAGCAGCAGGTTGTGTGTTTGCCTATTGCATTGCAGTATTATTAGTTACGTAGGCATAGTGCGGGGTTTTTCTCCGAACTATGTAATGATAGGCGGGTTCTTCTACTGACAATAAACACTCTTGGCATATGTGACAGGTGGATGCAGAACACACCTCCACAATTCACAGGCACGTAAGTAAAAGAGCAGGCCTCTGCGTGTTTCTTATACAGGTAACTAGGTGTAAGTCTGAAACAGCAACACAAATATTTGCTTTCTTTTTTCCATGCAGTGACATCATTTCGCGCCCAAAGTAGAATGAACGGCTTTTTCCCTCAAGCACGATGACCGTAACACCTCCACCTGGGATCCTTACGTAAGGAGAAAGTAAACTGAGTGACGAGCGCAGCTCTTGAGGGATCAAAGGGCTTACCTTAAACACCAGAAGGGAACCTCGGCACTAATACAAGAAGGATTTCCTACTTCTAAGTTCAGCTGATGGAGCGCTCCAGGACATTGTAGCACTTGGACGTGGCACAGTGTTTCCTCTTGTCTGTATGTGATATGGGACCTGTCCTGGTGACCGCAGATCACAAGGGGGAATTCGACTCAGGACACCCAGAGGTTACTGTTCCCTTCCCTGCAAGCAGGTCGCATTGATTAAAATATAACGGTTACTTTCTGGAATCCAGTGGATGCAACATATGTGAATGTGGACAATACTTTGAGAGGAAACAAGTTGGGGATTTTGGTGGATATATGGACAGAGCTTGGGAGATGACTTTATAGTTTGTCTGGCGATGGGTCGGGAGAATGAACTAATTCTTGCTGTGAAGAGCGGAGATGTTGGCACTGTACAGAAGCTGCTGGCAAAAGTGCGGACGTCAAAAAACAGTAAGTTATCTCCTGGTAAATAGAAGGCGATTGTGGGGCATGCCATCCCTGCAGAGCACAGGTGTCAAACTGCCGGCCCTCCAGCTGTTGGGAAACTACAACTCCCATCATGCATTTGTATAATCTATAACAGTGGGCATGATGGGAGTTGTAGTTTCCCAACAGCTGGAGGGCCGGCAGTTTGACACCCCTGCTGCAGAGGATTGTATCTGATTCAAGGCAGAGGAAAGTAGAATAGCAATAGATCTATGTGTCATTAAGGGTATGTTCATATGGTGTATCTGAAATACATATTTTGAGATGTACTACATGCCGAAATACATACCAAAACACGTATTTAACAATGTTCCAGTCAGATCCTTTTTCAATATAAAATACATACAGTCGATACATATTTTACAAACTTAATTATCTTGTGTTTTGCATACAAAGATGTGACGTCAATTCTTGATCCGTTTTATGCATGTAAAATCCCCATAGGAAACAATTTTTGAAGGCTAAAGAACGTATCCAAATACATACCACAATTTCTGATGCGTTTACGTGCCTAAAATAGGCTTTGGGTCCAAATTTGAATAATGTGAAAGAAAACGTAGTGAAATACACATCTGAAAAACATCAAAATATGCATTAAATGCGTATCTAAATATGCATCACAGATGTGGTTTTGGATGCAGATTTTGGACTGCTTTCAATAAATTGATTTATGTATTGAAAAAAACGTATCAGACATGCGGTGTGGACTTTCCATAAGGGTAAGTTCACACGGTGTCTTGGTTACCTAAAACGTATTGCATCAAAAACACATCCAAAAACGTACCCCAAAGTGTGGTATGTTTTGGATGCGTTTTCTGTACTGCAAAACGTACCCTATTGTTTCTATGGGCTTTTCAATGCGTAAAAGAGATCAAGACTTGACTTGTCAATTATTTGAATGCATCCGTTTTACACAATGTAAAAACGTATGTAAAACATGTATCGTTTGAACTATGATGTGTGTTTTACATTGAATGATATAAATCACGCTTGAACATTGTCAAACATGTTTTGGGGTCCATTTTACGGTACATAAGACCCAAAAACGTATTTAACAAACGCCGTGTGAACATACCCTAAAGGTGTTTTCCCACCATTGTAAGTCATGGCTTAATGCTCATATATACAATACACTACTGATTACTTAGTGGCGACCTCTGGTACCATTTCAAATCCAGAGACTCTAGTGCTTTTTTAAGGCTTTTGTACGGATTGGTTGTCCTACCACCATTCAATAAGTTATGGGGCTGAGCTGAAAAAACGTAGAAGAATTAAAGGGGATGTATCGCTTCCTTACTTCGGCTGAGTCACACTGCTCTTAGCTTCCCAACTCTGTGAATGCAGGGGTGTTTCTTCCCCTCCCAGCTGGATGACATCATCCCCCCTTCACTGCTGGCCTGAGACCCCCCCCCCCCCTTCCCCCTCTGAGTCCACATATCACTGTGTCTCTCCCTATCAGTCTTATTTTATAAGAGCTGTATACATACCACAGGCTGCATTCAATCTAATCTGAGCACTGATCTCTCACAGCTGGAGATGTATTACAGCTTTCTAAGAGCGGCACAGATCTGCTATGCAGGAGAGTTAGGCACAGGGACAAAACTGTCATGTTTTCTCATTGTACAATCTGCTGCAGTCTGTTTCTGCTAGGTGTGGAAACAGAAAATGCTGGGCCCCTAACTCTGAGTCAGACACACAGCTCCGTGAATCGACCCAGGGGCTGTACAGAATGTAAATGAGCTCTCAGCTAGTGAATTGCAAAGGGGAAGGGGGGATTAGACCCACACTGGATATCAGTGTAAATAAAAACACAAGATCAGGGACACTGTGAGAACAAGGCAGCTTTGCTAATGACATCCAATTGCAAAGTTGCTTGTTTTCACTGTCCCCTTATTCTGAAGACCATTTAATGAAACGATAACACCCCTTTAAGACCCCTTAAAAATAACAGCTTTGTTGCTTAGGCCAACTTGCTTTCAGAGTTACAGCTTAATATATTGTAGACCAGACAAGACTTCTTTGATTAAGGAATTGTGACTTCACAATGTGTTTCAGGTGTTCTGCGTTGTCCTCTCGTGCCAGCTTTTTGTGGCATGATATTATGATGCTTGAGGGCTTCTATTTAAAAAATAACATAGAGTAACTAAAAGTGACATTTGCAAGTTGTTCTGACTCCTCTGTTAAATCCATTAGAAAATGTTATGCAGTTGTGATGACTCGTTTGTGTGAAGGGTCAAATCAACAAGAGAAAATCAGCAACCGCGATGAGCGGAGAAAAGCCCTCCCCCTCCCCATTGACATGCACATATTACGTCCGAAAACCGGACGGGAGAATGTGAAAGCACAATGGGGACTACTGCACGGGTTTTCCATAGGAGCCCACTGTGCTCATTTGCTGCCGGTTTTTTAGACGGTCTGCAAAACCGCAAACCGTCTGAAAAACCTGCCCTTATACTACTGCCATATTTTCTTCTATAACGGGCACCATTTCTGCAGTACTGAATCCGTCAACTACAACACCAATAGGCCCGATGGACCTTATTTACTTAAAATTCGATCCATTGACGGGGAAAAATAGTTCAGCAGAGTGTATTGTTCTTCAGGTTAAATCTGATGGAACTATTGAAGCTGTGAAAGAAGCCTGTAGTGGTAGTAAGGACAGAGCCATATACAGGATCTCATAAAAGTCAGTACATCCCTAACATTTTTGTAAATATTGTATGATATCTTTTCATGGGATAACACTGAAGATATGACACTTTGATACAATGTAAAGTAGTCAGTGTACAGTTTGTATAATGGTATGTTTAAACACGCCACTATATGCAGGGTGTCAGTGCGTACTTCTAAAGCGCTCTGTGCTGGCCCCATTCACTTTAATTTTCTCAATCAGTGCTATGATTTGTGGGGCGTATTGCAGTGCAGTTACACCCTGAAGTACGCCGTGTGAACATACCCTATCAGTGTAAATTTGGTGCACGCTCAAAATAACATACAGCTGGCAACAAAAGTGAGTACTCCCCTAATTACAAATGGGAAAATTGTGCCCAAAGTGTCAATATTTTGTGTGGCCACCATTATTTTACCTGCCTTTACTCTCTTGGGCATGGAGGTCACTAGAGCTTCACAGGTTGCAGCCACTGGACTCCTCTTCCACTCCTCCATGAAAATATCAAGGAGCTAGTTGGTGTTAGAGACCTTGCGCTCCTTCACCTTCTGTTTGAGGATGCCCCACAGATGCTCAATAGGGTTTAGGTCTGGATACATGCTTGGCCAGTCCAGCACCTTTACCCTAATTTTCTTTAGCAAGGCAGTGGTCGTCTTGGAGGTGTGTTTAGGGTCGCTATCATGTTGGAATACTGTCCTGCGGCCCAGAAGTGAGGGGATAATGCTCTGCTTCAGCATGTCACAGCATATGTTGGCGTTAATTTTTCCCTCAATGAATTGTAGCTCCCCACAAACAGCAGCACTCAAACCAAGACCCTCCCACCACCATGCTTGGCTGTAGGCAAGATACAACTGTCTTTGTACCCCTCACCTGGTTGCCACCACACACCTTTGACACCATCTGAACCAAATAAGTTTCTCTTGGTTCCAGTAATCCGTATTATTAGTCTGCTTGTCCTCAGCAAACTGTTTGTGAGCTTTCTTGTGCATCATCTTTAGAAGAGGCTTCCTTGTGGGATGGTTCGTGTGTCTATTTTGAAAAGACTCTCTGGATATTACACTGAGCATGTGCACTCAACTTCTTTGGTCGAGTGCGAACACCAAATTTAACACACTTGCTCCTGAGACCTTGTCAAGTGACTCTCTGGAGTAAAAATGGCAAATTGGCCACAATTTGTCCATTTTCACTTAGTGGTGTACTCACTTTTGTTGTCAGCGGTTTAGGCATTGATGGCTGTGTGTTGAGATGTTGTGAGGGTGCACCAAAGTTACCCTGTTATACAGGCTGTACACTGACTACATTGTATCAAAGTGTCATATCTTCAGTGTTGAAAAGATATAACAAAAATGTGAGGGGTGTACTCAGTTTTCTGAGATACTGTATGTATAGTGTAAGTATGTGCCCATTTTTTAAAAGACCTTAGCTCTTTTCTGATACTTGACCCGCAGATATAGTCCTCTATGCTGAGCCAAATAGTTTCATGCAGGTATCAGAAAGTTAAATAAGTCTACTATATTAAGCTGAAACCTTCTAAAAGTGATGGCACTTTTCCACTGCTCACAGTGTAACCCACTCAATGGAGGCTTGTACATGTCAAGTGGTCATGTGCATGTTATTGTAATGAGGCATTGGATTGGTAGCTCAGCATTGTGTCTCTGCTGCACAGCAACTATAGCCGGCTGACAGTGATAGATTAGAGGCTGCGTGGACAGATGCACTGATGCCAATGGCTTTTATACACACAGCCCCAACGCTCGCAATGTCACACACGTACACAGTGTCGCCCTGTTGTCACACGCTGACCTCTATGGCTGCTCGCTTCACACGGAGTTAAACATTTACCTGCAAGTGCGTGACATGAACAGAATCCAAGGAGGAACTAGCGTGCGTCTGAGTCACCTGTTCTGTTATTCCCTGCTCCAAAGCCTCCTTTATCTTCAATGTGGAGATTATAAGGTTTGTAATTAATAACATGCAAATGAGATCTCCTCTAAAAGGAAGCTACTGTGTAGGTCCGTGTCCAGTCCAAAGAAGAGCCTTAACAATGATGGGAGCCTGTTCCTTTTGCAGGAAATATATATTTCTAGTCCTATTTTAATGCTCTCTTGTGGTTTCATAGTTTGTAAGGCCGAAAAAAGACGAGACGTCCATTCAGTTCAGCCTGTTGTGCTAAGGTGTTGATCCAGAGGAAGGCAAAAAACCCAATGAGGTAGAAGTCAATTGTCCTCATTTTAGGGAAAAATTCCTTCCTGACTCCAATCTGGCAATCGGAAAAATCCCTGGATCAATGACCCCTCTCCAGAATCCTAGTCACTATAACTTGTTGTATTATTACAGTCCAGAAATGCATCCAGACCCTTTTTGAACTCTGTTAGTGAATTCACCATGAGAAGTTCCTCTGGCAGAGAGTTCCACAGTCTCCCTGCTCTTACAGTAAAGAATCCCTTTCTATGTTTATGTAGAAACTTTCGTTCCTCAAGACGTAGAGGATACCCCCTTGTTCTAGATACAGCCCTGGGTATAAATAAATCTTGGGAGAAATCTCTATATTGACCTTTGATGTATTTAAACATATTTATTATGTCCCCCCGAAGCCGTCTTTTCTCTAAACTAATAACCCTAATCTTGCTAATCTTTCTGTCTATTGTAGTCCACCCAGTCCTTTTATTATTTTTGTCGCCCGCCTTTGTACCTGTTCAAGCTCTACAATGTCTTTCCTGTGCACTGGTGCCCAAAACTGTAGACAATATTCCATGTGTGGTCTAACCAGTGACTTGAATAATGTTCTCATCATGTGCCTCTATGCCCCTTTTAATACACCCCATGATCCTATTTGCCTTGCAGCTGCTGTCTGACACTGGCTGCTACAATTAAGTTTACTGTCCACCAGGATTCCCAAGTCCTTCTCCATCTCACTTTTACCCAGTGTTTTTCCATTTAACATGTAGTCAGGTAATGGATTTTTTCCCCCCATGTGCATAACCCTGCATTTATCTGTGTTAAACCTCATCTGCCACTTCTCTGCCCAGGCTCCAACTTATCCAGACCCTCTTTGTAATAACACTAATTACCCCCTATTGGGTTGATTACTTTACAGAGCTTAGTATCATCTGCAAAGATCGATATTCTACTGTGCAATCCCTGTGTAAGATCGTTAATGAAAATGTTAAAGAGGATAGGGCCCAATACTGACCCTTGTGGTACCCCACTAGTAACAGCAATCCAGCCCTGAGTATGTACCGTTAATTCCCTACCCTTTGTTTTCTATCAGTGACCAGTTGCCTACCCATTGCACACATTTTCCCCATGTCCAAGGATTGTCATTTTATTTACCACCTTTTATGTGGCGCCGTATCAATGCTTTAGAAAAAATCTAATATATTTTTTTTTTTTTTTTTTTTTTTTTTTTTTTTTTTTTTTTTTTTTTTTTTTTTTTTTTTTTTTTTTTTTTTTTTTTTTTTTTTTTTTTTTTTTTTTTTTGAGAGAACCAGTGCCTCACCCATCATTAGCACAATTTCCTCCAGAAGCTATTTATTTATAGACCATCTTCATAACCCATGCTAATAGGCATTATACAATTTCTTTATGAGATTTCCAGGATAGATTTCTAGCTTAAACATTTTCCTACAACAGAGGTTAATTACTTAGTTTCCTGGATCACTTTACCCCACATGGTTACTTTATGTACTTGGTGAACTAGGAGGTTTCCATTTCTTACTGGAGAGAGGCTTAAATTTGCCTTTTTCCATTATCATTCTTGATAAAGTTCCATAACTATTTTGGTCTCTTATTGAGAATCTGTAAACCTTGATAATAATTTAGAATTTTTACTAATTTAGATCTGTAAGTACAGGGCTATATCTTAACCTATATTATCCTTTTTTGTAATAACTGATTAAATGAGACTGTACAGGCTGTGATCCTGTAAATAAAACTCGACTCCTTTTTCCCTGATCCTCATACATTTGGTAAGCAAAAATGGCTCAGTGCCTTATATAAACTTTAGTCTGTGAGTTTTCTCTTTAGGCTCCATATCTCACCACCCACTAGAGCTTTGTACATGAGGCTACCATCATTTTATAGACTATCATCTTACCTATCTCTTACATAAATGTGACTTGCAAGTATTTAGCATCTGCTAAGTTCTGTAGATTCTTGTCATGTAACTGCATTGTTACTGTTTTGCTCCTAACATTTTTATTATTTTGTTAGTATTTGGTAAATTCACCTTTTGGCTTTCAGCACTGCCTGAATCCTTCTGGGCCCTGGATAAGAATCAAGCAGGTCTTGACCAAATCTGATCCCAGGTCTCTTCTGCACATTCCCAGTGTTGGTGCAGACTGATCTTAGGTACAAATACAGCTTTTTCCTCAACTCGACCCACCAGTGTTTGACTGAGTTGAGGTCTGGGGACTGTGGAGACCAATCCATGAGTGCTCGAACCAGTGGCCTTTCGCTTGGGAACTAGCCTAATAACACACTGAGCTATTAGGGAATGTGAGAAGAGGTAGTAATTTGTAGTATAGAAGAAGAAAAAAAAGATTGTTCCACCACCAGGAGCAAAACCATAACAATGCAGTTACATGACAAGAATCTGCATTACTAGGCATATGCTAAATAGTTGCAGGTCAAAGTTATGTACGAGATAAGATGATTGTCTATAAAATGATGGTAGTCTCACATTTAAAGCTGTAGTGGCTGGAGAAATATGAAGGCTGAAAGTCACAAGGTCAAAACATTGTTGCCATTTTGCTTGTCAGTGTAAAATATATTTATTGGATATGACTTTAGAACACCAAAAATGTTTAAAAAAAAAAATTGTAAATATGCAAAACGCTGCAGTAAGTGGGGAAAAAAACAGTTTTCAACAAAACCGTCCTGAATAACATTTGTGGAGTCTATGAATTTGTTCTGAAGAATAGTATTGCCTCCATCAGATCCTCCTTCATATATGACCTCACATCTGATCTCATTATTTCCAGGCTAGAGAACAGCCTCTCTACTATAACTTGCGTTGGTAGCAAAGCGGTGACCACAGTGGGAACATCTCTAACAATGTCATGGTAAAAAGGAATTGCCTCACGCACAGTCGGGTCTGAGGAACGGTTGAACTCTTCTACTTTGAGAACAAGTGAAAAATTTTGTTGAAATCTGGTCAATCTGTTTGCCATGGGAGCGGAATCTTTTCCCCTGGTGCAGCGCTTTGCCTGCTCCATTTCATCAATTACACTCCTCATGTGATAAGGCTGAAGATATGGGAGCAGCAGCACTGGCAACACCCAAGTCTCTTGGCACTGCATCGAACTAACTGTACTAATTTATTATATATTTTGGGAGTCGGAGTTGGTCCATTTTATAATGACTCTGACTCCACCAAAATGGGCACTGACTCTACCAAAACGAGCACTGACTCCCGACTCCACAGCCCTGCCTGTCACCTCTCCTGACATGGCTATTTTAGTAAGTCCCTCTGTTCCTTATGAAATACCAATGCTGGAGCATCTTCTCTTATAACTCTGTGTTGTGCCGGGCCTCCGTTATGCCTTCTAGAAATGTATTGCTGAATCTGTCAGATGGGTGTAAGGCTAGGTCTACACGGCATTGGACCGAAAACTCACTGAAAACCAAATCCTAAAACCATTCATAAAAAGGAGTTTTTTTTTGTCCAGTGCATGTCAAAAACAGCTCAAAAACGACCATTTTTTGTTGTTGCAGAAATGCTCAGCATTAATTGCTGTGGATTTCTGAAAAAAAAAAAATAAACGTGCCAAAATACACCCGTCAGTTTACATAGACTTCAGTAGTAACTTTTCTGCTGTTTTAAATGAGGAAAAAACGCTGAGAGAGCTGTCATTTGAGCGCCCCCTTAGGATGCATCCCCACGGCACTGGACAAATACCGGTCGGTTTATCCGACCGGTATTTGTCCGGTTTGTGGGTCGTGCACACGGCCGCAGGGGGGAGGGCTTTTCTCCGCAATGTGCGGAGAAAAGCCCTCCCCCCTTCACATTCACATGCACAAATTCCATCCGAAAACCAGACGGAAGATTGTGCTTGTAGAATGTGTTGTGGGTGGAAAACACGTGCAGTGGGGACATGCCCTTACTGTTATAGCTTTCAAAGTGGTGTGTCCCACACAATGACTGTTAGCACTGATTGGACAATGGTAGACTGTCTAGCAACACACTCAAATTGGTACTGCACATCTGACAGGTTGGTAATACATTTCCAGGCTGGATAACATGAACCACACACAATAGCGATTTAAGGCATGAATTGTTCTTTCATGGGAAATACTAGTAGTTAGTAAAACAGTCATATCCATAATGGCCACGGTTCCTCTTTGAGTTCAATGAACTGTACCCACTGCCATTCTAGATGGGAAAGTGGGGCACATTAGACCCAGTACGAAATATCAGATGCTGATTGCACTGCTGGTTTACAATGTCAATCTACTAAAATATGGAAAATGTTAAGCAATGGTTTAGTTACCTTTCTGTTTTCTTGATTTGTTTCCCCACCAATATTTTAGTGGTGGGTGGGCAACTCATAGCGAGAACATGGCCTGGTGGCACTTGCGTATTAGCCTGTGGCACAGGGAAGCAGCGGACAATAGACACAAGACTGCTTGTTGTCATCCACCATAAAAAGAGGAACTGGTGGTCGTGTCCAGTAGCAGCAAATTCAGTACAAAGAGAAGACCATTCATAGGAACGGAGAGCATATCCAAAACCTAATGCAGTTGTGGAGGTCACTGTCTCACCGGCAACCCAGGCAGCCATCAGCGGCAGCATGCAGGCGTGGGGTCATCAACGTGTGAATGCACGTAAACCCAGCCTTGTAGTGGGCCTGTGTCTTGAAGGTAGTCTATTATATTAACTAACTGTATTCTGACCAGTCTCGTACGATTCCAATAATAGAGCAGCTGAGCGGGATATAGGCAGTGAGTATGGTGCTATCCTGTGACACGAACTCTTAGGGCTTGTCCCAACGGCTCAGGTTACTTGACGGTTTGCGGTTTTACAAATGGTCTGAAAACCAACAAGCAACCCTCCCCCATAGATTTATATGGAAAATCCATGCAGCAGTCCCCACTGCACAGATTTTCCACCGGACAGTTCTTTACACCGGGGTCCGAAAAACGTAGAACATGTTAATTCTTCCGCCCGGTTTTCGGGCTGAACATGAACATGTGGGTGTGAAGGGGGACGGCTTGAATCTGCAAACCGCGGAAAAAAGCTGTCCCCCCTACGTGCCAAATAAACACAAAATATAGGTCGGCATTTCCCAACCGGTATTTGATCTGTGCCGTGTAAGCACTTAAGGTATGTTCACACGGTGTTTTGGATCCGAAAAATGCATTCAAAAGCGCTGCGTAAATCGCATCCAACATACAGGTGCGTGTTTGGATGTGTTTTGGCTGCAGCAGGAACGCACCCTATAGTCTTAAATAGAGCGTCTGCTGCGTCAAACGGATCAAGAATTGACATCACAATTCATTGAACGGATCCGAAAGACGCATCAGAAAGACGCATGTAAAACACACATCAGCAATCACTCGTCTGAACACCAATGCGTGTTTTACATTGAAAGCAATGTAAATCACACTGCACATTGTTAGATGCGTGTTTGGGGCAGTTTAGGGTCTAAAACACGGAACCAAACGCGTATCCAAAAACGATCTAACACGCCGTGTGAACATACCCTTAGGCTGCGTTCACACGGCGCCAGGGGCGTAGCTATAGCGGGTACACAGGTAGCAGTGCCATCCGAGCCCTGGAACCTAAGGGAGCTCTACAACCCCCATGCCACTTCCGACATCAGTTTTTATAAATAACGTACGGTAGAGGGGGCCCTCTCATAGATCTAGTAATGGGGCCCTCTGCACGGTGTATTTCTCCTTCTAGTATGCGGCACTAGTCTGATAAATTTCAGTCTTCCGTCACCCGGTTTTCACCATGTTAGGACTTGAAGTGTCCCATCCAGTGGGGCTGTTCTGAGTCCTGGCTCTGAGTAAGGAGTGGACAGGAGCACACTTTATTTAGCAACGCAGGTTGCCAGTCCGAGTCCCCAGAAGTAGAAGAATGAAAACGGAAGACTAGAGAGGCGCAGCGCTGGGGCGGAGAAGGGGGGTGTATTTTTTTTTTTTTTTTTTTGTGTTCCAGGAAGCTGTATGTTTAATGCACATCACAGTGATCCGTGTAACCTCATGTACAAAAGTGGGACTGAATCAGGATGGGTGGTGGCAGCAGATCCTCCATCCATTTAGGGAGGCGGGATCTTACTACACCATATTTACAGTGTTATTCTATAGTAGCTGTACAGTGAAATCCTTTAGGGTATGAGGCCTTTTATAGGCTTCATTCTCCCTCTGCAATATATTCTCCTCCTACATTTGAGTGGCTCTGAAAATCGGGAAGAATTCTTACCCCGTGAGTTCGTAATCTGCTCCCTCAGGCTCCTGATTTTCCATACAATTCCTATTCTCCTCTGGTCCTCTTGGTGCAGGATGCTGCTTGCAGAGGAATGCACAAGAACTGGTTTCAGGGAGCTGCGTGTCTGAGCAGGACCGGCGCACTTCTTATACTATTATTATGCCGCGTTACGAGCCTTATGTTTTGTGTTCTTATCCCAAACTAATATACACAGTAAAAGTCCTTTAATCTGCAATCAGATTGATCCACACAATGTAAAAATGTCAGATTTTGATTTATAAGCCACAGACCAGACTTCCCTGACCATAGCCATAAAACAAGAGCTGGTACGTCTAGCTTGACACTACTTTTTATTGCAGCTATAACATTAGTGATGGACATGCTATATAACTGCTTTACAGTATGGCATTTATAGAATTTAAAGAACCCATTTATTATCTCTCATTGATCCCTCACTACCCCACTGCAGTTATGACTGTGGACACGTCTTACATTTGTTATTGATTATATAGCAAAAAAGAATAAGGTTGCACCAAGCTTTAATCCTCCATCTTTATTACTTAGTTGTGTTTGCAGCTAGCCCATAGTTTCAGATTTTCAAATGTAGGGTGCACTTTCTCGCTGCACTTAGAAAAACTTCCCCCTTCAAACCACCCTGTGTATGCTTTCCTCCATTTCTACAGTACGGGTGAGCTGACCTCCTTGGATGCTCACCCCCCCCCCCCCTCTATTTTCATCCGGAGAAGTACTTTGATGGGTTTTTATTCGAGATTCGGCAGCAGCTAAATGAAAATGTACAAAACTCCATTGCAGCAAAATATAAAAATTTTTTAAAAGGATGCTGTTTTTTAAAAAAATTGCTTAAAGGGTTGTCCACTTCATTATTCATTTTCCTCAGCCCCTTTTTTCTTGGGTTTTTTTTTGAATTCGGGGCGTGTTTACTGTCCCCCCACTAGGGTCAGTAAAGGGAGGGCTGAGCTAAGCCCGGGGGGCCCCTGAGAAAGCTTTTGATGGGGCACCCATACAAGAGGGGGTATCTAAGAATAGGTGAACACTTTAAAAAAACAATATTGCAAAGGGATTGTTTTCAAGATCTTTAACATAAAAAGCACAATCCTTTTAGTGAGACAACCCCCCCTTTTTTTTATAAAAATACCAATAAAAAATGTGGGGCAAATGGGCCCTATCCCCTTTAATTTTTCTATATTAAACCCGTAAATCTTCTGGGTTGGAAACTGGTGATTATTATCCAGTAAAGCCCAGCAAAAGACCTTCTGTGTGGCTCTTTTCACACTTTAATGAGGTCTACTGGTGTTTCTGGGGGGGGGCTTTCTCTTTACGGCCAGAATAGCACAATCTGCATCACTTCATCCTGCCATCGAAGATACTGAAACCCTGACAGACCCCATCATGGTCAATCGAGTCCTATTGGATTCCCCATATCTATTTGAAAAACGGATTTCCCGCATAACTTTTTTGCTGATAGTTAAACATTTATGTTAAAGGACAAACCCCCACCCAAAGCCATATTGACGTATTCATTGAGTACAATGGTAGAAATGATTGTCTAAAGCGCGTACTTCAGACTCCGTTTAACATAGCTTGCATTTGGATATTGTTTTTGAGACTCCTACAAAAGCACGATCTACCACGTCCTGCAAAAAAACACATACGTTTGCATACTCTATTTTTAACATTGAAGTCTGACGTATGCAAACATAAATGTATACGTTTGCATACATTTAACACATGTTTTTACTTTTTTATGTACATCATGTTGTTATTTTGGAAGCATAAAAGTGTTAGAAAACTTGTACGGTTTTTAAGTACATAAATGGATATAAACATATACAACGTATGCCACATTTATGTTTTAAATATGGGTGACATATGCATACGTTTGCGTACACTTATCATGCTCCAAAAGTTTTTCCAACAAAATTGAAAAAAAACCCCCATGAATGGAAGTCATGACGCAAGTGTGAACTGGCGACTAAACCTTATATTATCCCATATTTTTAAATTTTTTTTGGGAATATGTTCCTGGACAAATATGAATAGCGTATGGCATGTGGTCTGTCTTCGTTTGACCCAATGCTTATGGACATGGGCTGTTCTTGTGTCATGTTAGGATAAAGATTCAGTAGTGGTGTTTAGTTCATGATTGTAATACATTTTATACTAAAGGTGAACTTATAGAAATGAAGAATTGAGGAGTCCCTTAAAGGGGTTTGCTCACTATGCAGTGTCACAGCCAGCTTTAGAATCACGCTTGCTGTTCAGGGTTTGGGTGGATCCAAAGCCTTGATTGACACATCAGCTTTGCTGTTCCTGTTATGCTGACATGAGAGCAAGAGATTTATAAAGTGTAGTACTCGGCGCTCTAGACAGTGTTTGCTTAGGTAAATGAGAAGCTTTCAAAGTCTGTTACTAGAGATAAGACTGCAGGCGGTCACTCGCCATGAACAGACTGACTGACGGCAGTTTAAGGCTATGTCTACACAGCACTGGGTTACAGTAGGATCTTTAAGCGGATTCCATATTTGGAATCCGCAAAAATCCAGCTGTGACCCAGTGTCCATAAACCGCAATAGAAAATCCGAGCTGTCGTGTACACAGCACAGACTCTCTACTGTGGGATTTCTAAACCGCCGGCTTATAGAACATGTTCCATCCTCCAGCAGATTCCCTTACAATGTACTGGGCCGGTGGGAAATCCAAAAACTGACTGCAAACCCACAACAAAACCCGCTCTACGGTGATGTTAAAATACAGTCGGATTTTGGACGGCATTTTGCCATGTACTGTGTAGACATAGCCTAAGGCAATGAGAGATAAGAGAGCAGGGAGTGGTGAGGAGAGATGGTTGTAACCAGTGAAACCTGTGTGCTCGGAGACCAGAGAAAATCTTTTTAATCTTCTGACCAAAGATTGCGTCCCGCAAATACGGTGAGATTCCAGCACTCAGGAGTGTTTTCCCCGGCGCACAGTACCTGCCCGCATTCACTGTCTACCTCTGTTCATTCTCGGTTTGAGCCCTAACAAAGCTTTCTCCTCTGTCCACTCCTGCTTCTAAGCTGTAACGTAATAAAATAATACAGTAATATCTAAAAATCATGGATTACTTCAGAGGTATCAAACTCGTTTTCACCGGGGGCCACAACAGCCTCACGGCGTGCCTTAAAGGGCCAACATAATTTTAGAACTGTGTAAACTTCTCCTTAACTGTTACATTTGTACAGTATTGCTATTAAATAACCCCTTGAGGGAACCAGGAAGAATATATTGCCCCCCATAGGTAAAATGGTACATAGACCCCTTGTAGGTAGATAAGTGGGTATAAAGCCCTCTGTAGATGACAGGTATATCTGCCCATGTAGGTAGATAGGTATTTTGCCTCCTGCAGCCAGGTAGTAATATGCCTCCTGCAGCCAGGTAGTAATATTCCTCCTGCAGCCAGGTAGTAATATGCCTCCTGCAGCCAGGTAATTGCACCATATAGCCAGGTAATATGCCCCATATAGTCCCCCTGTAGCCAGGGAGATGCCCCACATAGCCCCCTGTAGCCAGGAGATGCCCCCACATAGCCCCCTGTAACCAGGAGATGCCCAACAGTCCCCCGTAGCCAGCGGATGCCCCATACCCCCCAGAGCCATGCAGATGCCCCCTAGCCTCCCAAGCCATGCAGACCCCCCAACCCCCAGTAGCCGCAGATGCCCCATAGCCTCCCAACCATTAATCCCCCACCCCCACATACCCAAAGATGTCCCCCCCCAGCCCTATACTGTCCCACACCCCCCCCCAATGAAATTTTAAAAAAAGACTACTTTTCCTGGGGGAAGTGCGCGCGCCCGGGGCCTGGGGCGGTGTACTGTTAAGCACGGAAAAGCATCCGCTTACGCCGTCACCACTCCCCAAAATCCCTCGGCGGATGAGCTGCCACCAAGAACCTACTTCGCAGGGGCGGGGTAAAGCGCCGTACCCCCCGCACCCGTATTACACGCTCACAGAACAAAGTACATACAAGGGAAAGGTGGGAGGGGAAAATCATCCGCCTTCTCCCTGTACTAGCAAGGGACCGAACTGTACTTCGATGCGCGGTTGGGAAACAGCCGGGAGCCGGGAGATCGGGGCCGGAAAAAACAAGGCCGAGGCGGGTTGGCCCGCGGGCCTTTTGTTTTGCCACCCGTAAAAACTTTGGGAAAATAAGCCCACACTTTTTAAAACCACAACAAAAAAATCTGAAAAAAGATTTTCGAATTGACACTAAATAAAAATATTTTTTAAAAAATGATCCTGTCCCCTGATCCCCCCTTTTAATTTTGGGACAGTGTGCTAGGAGCATAGCAGTACAGTGCATTTTTGGGAAATTTTTTAAAATTAAACTTTTTTTTGGGGAAATGTAGTTAAAAAGTGGTGCTTCGCATAGGTAAAATATTAACAAAGATATTTTACCTATATCTGGTGAAAGTCTGTACAGTTCTGAGTAGAATGGTGTTTATTTTGTTTCTCTAACTTTTTTTCTAGCCTGAGTTATGAGGAGAAATGTAAGGCAGGCAACACCAAAATTCGCTCTTTTTCCGAACTTTGAAAATCAATTAAAAAATCCCAAAAAAATTCTAGAATTTTGTATTCTCTGAGACACTACTTCCAAATAACAAAATCTCAAAAGAATTTAAAATATAGAGGTAAAAATCATTGGTTCACTTGACATTAATGACCCCTAAGGCATTTTTACACGGGTTATTGCCGGCGAATTGCGGGACGGGGTTTCGCCCGCAATTACGCCGGCAACGGGGCGGGGGAGCTGCTCGCCGGCCACATAGATCGTCATTATCTACGGCGCTTACATGCCGTAAATAATTCACATGTCACTTTCTCCCCCCCGCGGCGCATTTGCAGAGCGGGGAGGAGCGAACGGAATCCATATGCTCTATGAGAAACTGTGGATTACCATAATTTTACTGGGACGGATTGGAGCCATACTGCAGCGCAAATACATAGCACAGTACGGCTCCAATCCGCGCCCAAATAAGCTGTGTGAACGAGGCCTAAAAGAAAGATCGCAGCAATCCAGGTAAGGAAGAGGAAGTGGTTTCCAGTGGTTTTTAAAAAAAAAAAAAGTTACTGCTGCCTAATTACAGAACATATATCTATATATATATAATATCAGAGACCCCTTTGCCACCCTCACCTCTGTATGTTGGTGGGCTGTGTTAAGGTACAATAGGACAGAGCGGCCAGGATTAGGCTGAGCAGGGGGCTGGGTTGGTGTATAAAGCACTGGTCAGGTCAAGGAAAATCAGTTGGGTTTTGTTTCTGCCACCAGCCCTCCCAAATGCTGGGACCAGGATAGAGAGGGGTTTGTGCTGTTTACCACCACTTTGGTGTAAATTGTATTAGGTGTAAAAAAGATTGTGTAAGGCAGAAAATTGGACGCTTATACCTAATTGTATGGACAAGGCAGTTGCTTGTAGGGAGGAGACAACTGTATGTTTGCTCCATCATTTTGGCCAATGGGTCAGCCAGCCATAAAGTGAAGTGTCACAATTTTGCATCAGGTTCCCTGATGTATGTTAATTTAAATGATTATTTAAACCATGGTGTAAGCCACATACACCTCTCCCCAACAGGCCCGGCAAGGGATAAAATTTTGCGTTCAAAAGGTAATGGGGGGCCCATTACTTTAAGTATGGGTCTGCGATAGACCGTATCCAGAATGCACCGTTTTTGTTTGGCACTTGTGTTGCACTTTTTTTTGTGCATTTTTGGTGTTAGTTGCACGTTCTTAGGGCTTAAAAAAAAAAGCATGGAAAATGTGTTTGTGGTTATTGATTGGGGGCAATGGGAGGAGCAGCATTGCTTCCAAACCCCTTTTTAAACAAATTGTTTTGTATAAATTTAAAAAAAACCCTTTAAAACTAAACAAAGAGATTTTAAAAAATTCGTTTGGAAACAAAAACGGGGGTGCAAAAAGCGGAAAAAAGGCTAACAAATTCGCAAAAGCAAAAAACAAAAACTAAAGAGAAAAAAAAGAAAAAGAGGAGGAATAGGGGAGGGTGGGGGCAGAGGGGACGGAGAATGACAGGAGAGAACTGGCTTGCAAAAAAAAGGGAAAAAAAGCTGATGACTAAAGGGTTTGGGGGTGGAAAAATTGCTAATAACAGTCATTTAATAAAAAAAAGGGAAAAACCCCCCAGAAAGGGGAAAGGGGCTAACTGGTTTTTTGGCCCCATTCACAAAATTTTTTGGGCCCCTCGAAAGGGGGGTACCCCTTATCAATCAGCAGGGGAATTTGGGGAAAGACCCCAAAAAGAAAAGGGCCAATTTTTGCTTTATTCCCTTTAGTTTGGGTTTAAACCCTTTTGTCTCAGCATGTAAGGCGTATATCATCACGTAGTCTGATGAAATGACCCCCGCTGCCAAAAGAATTCTGGCCCCAAACATTTGTGGGTTTGTTAAAACCCTTTTTTTGAAGTGCCCTAACAACAATAAAACATGAAGGAAAAAGGCCTAAACTGTTAAATTGATACTTTTTCCAAATTTCCTAGTTTTAATTGAAATTTTTTAGCCTCAAAAAACCCGGGCCACAAGGGAAAAGGGGGTTTGATATAGGGAATTCTGTGGAACTTTTGAAGTACTTATGGGTCACGCCTAAAAAAGCATCCAGAAGCCATACGATACCTGTACGGAACAGTATATGGAGAACAAACTATACAAGTGCACTCTGATGGGAGGGTTTGGTTTTTTCTTGTTTTTTTTCCCCCCCCTTTGGAGTTTTTAAGGGGAAGCCCATTAACCATTTTTTTTATTTGGTTTAAAAAGGCTTTTTTGGGCCTTTAAACCCCATAAAAAATTGGGCCGGGTTTTGTGGGGAAAGGAGTGGCCCAACAGAAATCCAGGGAAATCGTCTAAATTAAAGAGAATCCTTTGTTGACCCTTATCTGGCCGGGTTTTTTTGTGATTAAAAAATTTACCCAATTCGCTTGTTCAAAAAAGGATTTTTATATAGAAAACGGGGCCCGGGAACGGGGAAAAAAAAAAGGGCCCTAGCGCGAAACTCCCGCCAGCCCATATACAATATCCACTTCCCAAAATTTCCCTTGGGCCCCTTTGAAACCTTTTCCCACTTTTCTAAAAAAAACACAAAAAACGACACACAAAAAAAAAGGGGCCGCAAAAAAACCATTTCCTTCAGTTTCGGGAAAACAAGTTTTCATCCCTTTTGAAAAAGGGGGGACAAGGCCCTTTTGGTTTCCCTCCAGTAAACCTAAAACACCCCCAAATATAGAACCACAAAGTGGCAACCCCGGGTTTCGGGTATAACCTACAACACCACCATAAAGACCAAACTTTAGAGGTCAGACCCAGCTCGGGTCACATCAAAAGGGGCTTTTAATACCCCACGATCCATCACAGCAAAAAATTTTACCCCTGCCCATCAGGGATTCACAGGAGTTTCACTCAAAATGGGTTGAATCTTTTTCTAAAAATTCTTCTCCTTTGGGCCCCCAAAACCCCCAGATGCCCCTTCCCTGATAAAGTCGTTCTTTTTCCCCTTTTTCCCCTTTTGGGTACAAAATTCCAAATTACGTTTTTCCCTAAACCACTCCCCGTCCCTTAGTTTTTAAACCAAAAAACCCATCTTTGCCCTCCTCTTTTTTTTCCCAGCATTTTCCCCACCTCGGGAAACCAAATTTCCCCCTTTCATAAACCCCAAATAGTAAAAGTTTTCCCCCTTTGGGTTCCCCCCACAGAAGAAATTTTTAACCCCAAAAAGAAAAAAAAGCCCCCCAGCCATTTTTAATGGGGCCCCCAAATTTGGTGCCACCAAAAAGGGGTTTTTCCCAACCCCCCAAATAGATTAGACAAAACTTAGGTAGATGTCCAAAAAATTGGTTTGGGAAAAAAAAAATACCCCCTTAATAGCTATAAAAAGGCCCCCAAAGTGGGCGGGAAAATTAATAAAACACTCCCAAAAATTAATAAAAGGGTACCCCCCAGAATGCGGGAAAAATTTGGCCCCCCCCAAAAAATTTACAAAATTTCATAAGTAAAAAAGGGAAATTTTAAACCCCAAAATTAGTAATAAAAGGATTTTTAAAAGCCTCCCGGGAAAGGGATAAGTTAAAGGTCCCCAAGTAGGTGGGAAAAGAATATAACCCCCCTTTTTGGAAAACCTATATAACCCTTTAATAGGTAAAAAAAGGCCCCCCCTCAGTATTTTATTTTCCCATGGGCCCCCCCAGTGGGTTGGTAGGTAAACAGGGTCTCCCTCCATATTTTGGTAAAAAGTCCCCACCCAGAAGAAGGTATAAAAAGACCAATTTCCCGGGCCCCGGCGCAACCGTCCCCCCCTTTTTTCTTTTTCTTTTCTTTCTTTTTTAAAAGTGAGGGAACCGGCCCTAAAACCCACCTCAAACCCCGAAAAGATTGGTTTGCAACTCCCATTTTAAAAAAATTTCCCCAACACGGGGCCGAAGTGGGAAAGCTGCTAGAAAAAATTAGTTTGGTAAGCCTTATTTTTCTACACTAGAAAAATGGGAAAAAACAAAAAAAAAAACCCTGGCGCCGGGCAGGCAGATCGGGGTTTTGTAGGGCTTGGACAAAAAAAACGCACGCTAATTCGTTTTCCCAGTCGCCCCATAATCCCCCCGCAAAAAGGGAAACGTTAGATTGAAGGCCCCCCGAAAAACTGCGGGTACCCAATTTGGGGAATTTATACCAAAAAAACCCCCCTTTTGTATAAAAAACGCGGGCACCGGGGGATTAATTTGAAGGGGGGCAAGAAGAATGAATTTGAGGGGGGAGAGTCTGCACCCTTTTGCCTCGGGCCCCACGGGAACGATATAATTTTCAGCCTCTTAGTTTAAAGGGGAAAATTTTAAAAATGCCCGGAAAGAAAAGGGCCAAATAAGAAAGGGTTTGGGGGTCAAAGTGTCCTCTGAGGCAACAAGGTTAGGAGTGATTTATTATGGGGGTTTTTAAAAAGAGGGAAACCTAAGGGAACAGGGGCCCCAAGGGGATAGGAAGGGATGGGCTTTTTTGTTTTTAAATTTTAAATGTTTTTCCAAAAAATTTGCCAATAATTTTTTCCCTTGGGAATGGGTTTTTTTAAAAGTTCGGGGGGGAAACCAAAGGAAAAATTAATTGAATTTTTAAAAAGGTTAAAATAATATATCATTTTCACTTTTTTTCAAAAAGTTTTGGGGCTGGAGATTTTTGAGTAAATTAAAAGGTGGGAAAAAAATTTTTGTTGGGGCAATTTCAGGCCCCCATTTGGTAAACCCTTTCCCCTTATTTAAGGGCCAAAATTTATTAAACGGGGGATTCCCGGCAAAAAGAAATTTTTAAGTAATTTTTGGGGTAAAAAAATATTTCCCCTTGCCCTTATTAAAAAAAGCTTTTTTGGTACCCAAATGGGGAGAGATTCCCTTAAAGGGGGCCCAGAAAGCTGGGGTTAAAACGGGTAATTTTCATAAACCCAGGGGTTTTTAAAAAATATGGTTATGCTTCCCCGGGAAAAAAAGGAACCTCAGAAAAAACACCAAAAAATACTAAGAAAGATATGGGGAATCAAAAAAATCTTTCCTTGAAACTAAACACCAAAAAAAAAAAAATTTTCTAAAATTCACCTTTTTTATTTTTCTTATTTCTAAAAAATTTTAAAAATTAACAACCATTTTTAAAATACAGGCATCCACTTTTTTCAAATTAATGATTGTTTTAAAAGTAATTTCAATAAAGGGATATTACCCTCAATTTTTTTCCCAATTTTTCCCCTTAAAAAGGGGGTTTTGGGGTTTTTTCTTCCGGGGAAAAGAAATGGCCCCCCTTTTTTAATTTTGGAGGTTTAAACCCTTTTAAAAAAAAATTGCCAAATAAATTTCCCTTTTCCAAAATAAAGGAAAATTTTAAAATTCCAAAAAATCTTAATTTTATTTAATGGTTAAATATATAATTTTAAGGGCCAAAGACCTTTGGATTCAAATTCCATTGGAAAACCAATTTAAATTTAAGCGGAAAAACAGAAACCAAAAAAATCTTAATACAACTTTTTAAAGGGGCCAAAAATTAAACCAAAATTTTTTCAAAAAATGAACATAAAATTTTTTAAACCAATATCAAAATTTCCCAATTCCCCCAAAAATTAAAACAAGGGATTTTATTTTTCCAAAAGTTTACAGAAAATCCTCTTTTTGGTTTTTGGAAAATTACACAAGGTTTTTGTTTATTTTGGATTTTTTGGCAGGGGCCCAGGGGGAATTCCTTTGCAAAATAAACCTTTAACCTCCTTGTAAAACAAATTCAACAAAAAGGAAGGTTTTCCACCCCAAGAAACCAAGAGGTATTTTTAACAATAAGCCCCAACACCTCATTAATTTTTCCCGCCCCCCTTTTTTTCAACCCCAAAAGGGGGGGTTTCCCCTGAGGCAATCAGAAATTTGGTTTCAAAGGGTAAAACGGGGGAAAAATTGTCATTCCACATATTCCCCCTTTCTTGAACCCAAATGATGCCCCTCCCGGTAAAAAGTGTCTCACCTTAAGTAAAAAAGGATCAATGAAACCCCCCCGGAACGCCCCCAAAAATAAACGGGCGTCTTCCAAGGGGTGCAACTCCCGCTTTCTGGGTCCCCCACCCCGGTTTTTGGCTAATTTGGAAACCGAAATTTTTCCCAAATAAAACCCGCAGGGGCCGTTTAAATCCAAGCCCCTGGACGCGAAACGTTTCTTTTCTTTTTAACCAATTGAAACACACGGGAAAACCCCCCAAAAGCTTTTTACACGGGGGAGAAAAGTCTTTAGACTCAATTTTTCATAATTAATTTTGTTATTTCTTTTAATCCACTATGGGGAAAGATTTTTCTTTTTATTTTATTTATTTATATATAATATTTTTAAAATATATATATATAAAAAATTTGAAAGTTTTTTTCCCTAAAAGTGTTTCAAAAAACTGGGTTTCTTTTTATATTTTTTAAACCCCCTTAAAAACCACCACTTTAGAAAGGGAAAAAATCATAAATTCTCAAAAAAAGGAAAATGCCCCTCTAATTTTAGAGGCATGAAAATTTTTAACCCATAACATCCCTCTAAACCCCAAGGGGAGCTCCCAAAGGGTCAGTAAAAAGAAAAAAAAGATTCTTTAATGCAAAAAAATTATATAAAAATAGTTTATCAACATGGGCCCCTTTGGCCTTCCTGCCCAAAAAATAAAACCCCCAAAACCCGTTTTAGTTTTATTTATATAAAGAGCCCCAGGGGGTTTACAATTTTTAAAGGGTCAAAGAATAAAAACCCGGGAAAAATAAAAAACCCTCACTCAGACCCCTGGTTTCAGGGTTTTTTAAGACGAAATTCCCCCCACCGTTTTCCTTGCATAAAAATTTTTTATCGATTTCCCCCTTCCTAAAGTTATCCAATTTTTTTTCGATGCTACAAAACGAAACCGACAATATCCTTTCCCTTGTCCCTGCCCCCAGATCCTTTGAAAAATTGGGGGTTTTCCCCCTCTAGGGCCAAATTATCCCCTAGAGGGTTCCCCCAACCCTTATTTTCCAGGGGCCTAAATCTTTTTTCCCCCAAACGGGTTTCCCACAGGTACAGTTGCAAAAATTAAACAACCCCTTCAGTGGGCAATTCTTTAAATCACAATAGTGTAAAGCCTTTCCGTTAAAAACCTGCTTTTTTAAAATTCCTTGGCCCCCTTAAAAATCCCAAAATTTTAAAAAAGTGCATCTCCCACATCAAAACCCTGCCAAGAGGTCTACGTTAAACCCCATTTTTCCCCTGCCCTTTGGTGGAAAAAGTTTCTTTGGACAAACCGCCCCCCTTGGGAACCCCCCTTTTCTATAAGAAACCGGGGTCCCTGTTTGGAAAATGGCCGCCAAAAATCTTTATCTGATTTTTAAGGACCCCCCAAATACTGCATAAAATTTTTCATTACTTCAAAAATTTGGGTTTCCATAAAAGGGTGCCCCCCTTTTCAAAACCCATTTTGTTTTTTTCTTTCTGTTCCCGCATTTGGGAAATTTCAGAAAAACTACCCCCTTTTTTTTTAGAAGCGCATTTTTAAAGGCGGGTTTTTGAGAATTTTTTAAAGGGGTTAAACCTTTCTTTCCAAGAATTTTCCCCCCCGAAAAGTCACTTCCCTTTTTTGAAAAAAAATCTTCAACTTTGGAACAATTTTAAGGGTACCTTTTAGATACTGCCCCCCGGGGAAATTTCCCTTCTTGAATTTTTTTTGGGGAATGATTCTAAACCCCTTTCTAATGGGAACTTTTTGGTTTTTTTTTCCCTTCTAAAAGGGCCCCCGGTCCAGGGAAAGATAACCCATATTCATTCCTTGTAAACCCAAAAGGTTTAAAGGAAGGTTTTTGAATATTTTTTAAAAAGGATTTTCAGTTTTTTTAATTTTAAAAATTTTGATTCCTTCTGTCCCTTCCCAAAAATCCTAAAACAGGTTTTTAGTCCCCAAATTCATCCTAGATGAGGATACGGGTAACGTGGGAAATAATAAAAAACCCTTTTTTAAATCTTTTTAAGGGGATTCTGAATGTCATAATTTTACTTTTTCAAAAAAAATTTTGTAATTTTTGGAAACTAATAATTTAAAAAAAAGAAAATTTTGGCACCCTTGGGGTTTTCCCCGAAATTTAATGGCCTTCTGAATTTGGCAATTTGGGCACTGAAAAATTTTTATATACAAAAACTTTGGGGCAAATTTTAAAATAAAATAAATTATAAAAAAAATAAAAATTTACAAAAAAAATTTAACTTAGGAAACGAATAAAATAATACAAATAATTTAAGGAAATTATATAATAAATATTTTAAAATATATAAATAAAAATATATATATAAAAAAATTATATATACATACATAACTTTACATACAAAAAAATTTTGGGTTTCCATTCCCCCTTATTTGATAGGAGATGCAGTTTTTTTTTTAGGGTTTAACCTAAAAAAATTTTTGGTCCCGTTTTTTTCCCGGACGATGCCCCCTACCTGTATAAGGGAAAAATAGGGATACTTTTGAGGATAATATCTTTAAATTTTTAACGGGCATCAAAAAGAACAGTAAATTTTTTTAAATTGTTAGAAAAGGGTTTAAGTAATTTTTTTTAAAGAGATAAAAAATTAAAAGGAAGTTTTTTTAGATTTAGAGTTTTTTGGCCGGGTTTAGTTTCAGTTTTTTTTTTTATTTTTTTTTTTTTTAAAACCAAAAAAAAGGGCATTTTTTTTAACCTTCAGCAGGCTCGGAGTTCTTTTTTAAAACCAAACCACTATTTGTTTCTTGCATGGTGGCCAAAAAATTCCAAAAATTTTTTGATGCAGGCTGTGAAAAGGTTTTTAACCCAGAACAACACCACTTTTTTCGCACAATTTTACCCCCACCTCACTCCCCCCCCCAAAAACCCAAGGCCACAAAAAGTTTTTCCTTTGGGATAATGCTCCCATTACCGGCACTTTTAAAAAAACCCCCCATTTTTCAGAAACAAAGGGGCCCCCCCGAGAACAATTTAAAAAGGGGAAAAAAAAGGGCCTTTTTTAGGTAAAGCATACAAAATTTTTTTTTTAATAACAAGCATTATGAAAAATTTTTTAAACTTTTAATTCGCCTTGCAGAAACATTTGTTTTTTAAAGGAAAAACCCCCTTTTTTGGAACAAAAACCAGCTTCTGTTTAAAACAAACAAACCAAAGGTGTGGGGGGTCCGGTAACCAAAGCTCCGACCCCAGACCCCCCCAATTTTCCCCTGCCCTTTTAAACCCCTTTGGCCCCCCTTTAAAGAGGTGCATTTTAAAAAATAGTTTTCTTTACTGTAGTAAAAAGGGAACCATCGGGCCTTTTTATCCCCTTTAAAATGATCCCAATAACCAAGCTTTTTGGGTAAACATACACTGACAAGCAAAATGGTACCAATATTTTGAACTTTTGACTATCAGGCTCCATAACATCATCCATGAGACTACCATCATTTTATAGACAATCATTGATCTTATACATAAATTTGACTTGCAAGTATTGAGCATCTGCTTACTTCTGCAGATTCTTGTCCTGTAACTGCATTTTTACGGTTTTGCTCCTAGAAATCAAAATGTTTAGTTTTTATTTTGTTAGTATTTGGTAAATCCACCTTTGGCTTTCAATAATACCTGAATCCTTCTGGGCTCTGGATCAGGTTCAAGCATGTCTTGACCAAAATCTGATCCCAGGTCTTTTTTTCCATGTCCCAAGTGGTGGTGCAGACTGGACTTGGGTACAAATACAGCTTTTCCTTCAACTGTTCAATTGGGTTGAGGTCTGGGGACTGTGGAGGCCAATAAAGCAACTCTACTTCATTGTTGTTCCTTCTCCAACCTTGACATATGCTTCATGTTGTTGTCCTGTTTACACTCATAGTACTTGAGTGTATGAAGTAACTCCTCTTGTTGGACACTCGCATATAGCTCAGCATTGAGGTCACCATCGATCCTGGTCAAGAATCCAACATCTTTGGCTGTGAAACATCCCCATATCCTCAGGCTTCCTCCCCCGAACCCGATAGTTTCTTCAATTTCTCGCTCCATTCGCCCCCTTTTCCCTTGATTCTTCCAAACCCATTTGCCCCATCAGTGCCCGGTCTATTGACTTTCATCATCGCTCCAAATCATCTGTTTCCAATCTTTTTGTACTTTTTTTACAAACCCTTCGCCGACGCTTCTTATGAGGAGATTGAAGTTGAGGCTTCTTCACCATTTTTCGGGCCATCATTCCAGACCTGTGTGATGTGTGTTGCCCGGTGCTTGCATGGACGTCTTGTTCTCACTCAACTCCTTATTCAGCAACGAGTCCCCTCCACAGCCGTGTCAGTCGCGTTAGAACTTAATCGAAACCTTGTGAAGAGCGACAACATGATGACTGATATATTGCCTGGACTCACCATCTATGGTTTCTGAAACAGTTGGATGACTTCACTACCCATATTCCTTCCAGCTGTCAGAGGGTCCTCACATGAATGCAGTTTGGCAATTTTTCTTTCTTTGCCAGAGTCGCAATCGATGATCTGGATGCTTCTTCTCTTCTCTGGGAAAAGTATTCTTTAATGGCTGCTCGACACCAGTGACCTTTCCGCTTTGGAATCATCCTAATAACACACTGAGCTATTAGGAAATGTGAGAACAGGTTGTAATTTGTACTAATTTGTAAAATTGTCCCACCACCAGGAGCAAAACCGTAACAATGCAGTTACTTGATAAGAATCTGCTTTACTAAGCATATGCTAAATAGTTGCAGGTCAAAGTTATGTATGAGATAGCCAAGATGATCACCTATACAATGATGGTAGTCTCACATTCAAAGCTGTAGTGAATGGTGAGATACAGAGCTTGAAAGTCACAAGTTCAAAACATTGTTACCCTTTTGCTTTTCAATGTAAAATATATTTATTGGATACAACTTTAGAACACAAAAAACTTTAAATGCTGCAGCAAGGGGGAAAAACTAAAACTAAACTAAAACGTTCTGAGTAACATTTGTGAAGTCTATAAATTGGTTCCGAGAAATATTAACACCCCATCAGATCCTGCATACATGACCTCAGATCTGGTCTCATTATTTCCAGGCTAGAGAACTGCCTCTCTACAGTAACTTGGGTTGGTGGCAAAGCGGTCGCCACAGGGGCAAACACCTTTAACAATCTCTGGGTATAAAAGAATTGCCTCAGGCACAGTCAGTTCTGATTTCTGGTTGAACTCTTCTACTTTTTTGAAAGCAAGTGAAAATTTTTGCTGAAATCTGGTCAATCTGTTTGCTATGGGAGCGGGATCCTCTCCCCTACAGCAACACTTTGCCTGCTCCATGTCATCCATTTACACTCCTCATGAAATGAGGCCCCCCTTTGGAAAAAAGATATGGGAGCAGTAGCACTGGCCGGACCCAATTCCTCTTGCTCTTGGCACCGCATTGAACTAACTGGACCAAATTATTATATATTTTGGGAGTCGGTCCATTTTATAAGGACTTTGACTCCTGCAAAATGGGCACCGACTCCACAGCCCTCCTGTGCACAATGTAGTAGGATAGCACTTTCCAGCAGAAATGTTCCTAATAGACATTGACTTCAGCGTGACATAACAGGGGCTTGTGGAAGTGAGACTCCTCCGTTCTCAATTGTCTTTGCAGGAGCTTTTAGATCATATCCTGCTATAGAGATGGAAAACTCTTGGTGTGACCACAATTCCTGCAGAGCGCAGTTCTGTGAACTCTTTCCTGTCCCAGCCCAGCAGTTATTTAATAGCGGTGTGACACCCTTTTACTGAATGAATCATCCACAGTGAGGCCAGAGATCCCCTCTCTTTTTTTCAGCACAGACCCCAGTTTTCTAACCAGTCCCTGCAGGATATAGCTATGCATAGCCGCAGTGTTTGTGCGATCAACCACAAGCATGCAGAGCATGGCAATAGACCTTCATTCTTGTCTGCAAGCAGCCCATACAATTCAGGCTGTGTATGCAAAATGTCAACCATTTCTGTGGGTTGTGAACAAGAACAAAAATCCTTCTCTCTGAAACCGACACAGAAAAAGAGAGATCTGGAAACATTAGGCTGGATGGGAAATAGTCTGGAAGAATATCTAAAGCCTAAATCTAAAAGAGCCCCCGCAAAAAACTAGACTAAAGAAGAAGAGCTGCGTCACTAAGAAAGCCACATGGGACAGGTGCTGTTCTGTACCACAGTATCCAGACCTAGTAAGTTACCTGTCGCGAATTTTAGGCATAAAGGAGCTTCCTCCAAGCTTCAGTGGCTCCTGAGTTGACCTACTTTCTTAATTATGTATGAGCAATGGATAATAACCAGTTGGCCTTTTCTTGCAGAACTTCTGGGATCAACCAAGAGGTTAAATATAAATTATCAGGATGGTGATGGGTGAGTACATACTTCTATTGGTTTCAATGTTGATGTGTCTGCACCTGTACTGATCCCCCAGAGCAGTGATTGACAATGTTCTTAACGTAGGGGAATCTCTAATTCGTTCTCCACTTCTAGGGATTCCCTATTCCCCTAGGATCCTTGGTGTAGAGCATTTCATGGTGCTGTATTCCTGCCTGTCCCCATGTCAAACATTCTTAGTCATGTTGAAGTCTTTCTGTGAACATGGCAGTTCCTGTTGCTGTCCCAGTAATCCCTGACCGACTCTGCTCCAGTCTTATGATTATAAATCTGCTGGCTGCCTTTGGACAAATAAGTATTCCTGTCTCTATACTCTGATGTGTGGGTTGCATTATGTTATCAGGGTAAATATACCTGTATAGAAATAAGGAAAGTGGTTCAAAAAGTAGTGCACCACTGGTGGCGTGCCAGTTTCTTTCCGCTTCTGCAATGTTTGCAGTCGGCAAGGGGTTATATGCCCTGGTCATGAACATGGCACAGGTCAAACCATGCCAGGCTGGAGCCAGCATTGTTTTCCAAACTTTTTCTAGGTAGAGTTAACTCATGAAAACTTTTTTTTTTTTTTTTTTTTTTTTTTGCCTAGCAGGTGTAAAAAAAGTGGCGCAAATGCCTTATCAGGCTATGTTCACACGGCTTAATTGTGGGACGTATTTCGCCCTGCAATTACACCACGTGTACGGGGAGGGGCGGGGGGCAGGCGGCCCACCGGCCCCATAGACATGCATTGTTCTCGGCGCGTATACGCCGTAAATAATTGACATGTCACTTCTCTCCCCGCTCACCGTATTATGAGAACTGTGGATTACCGTAATGACTGGGACATATTTCAGCCCATAATTCGCGCAGTACGGCGCAAATTACGGCCTGAAATCCGTCCCAAAATAAGCCATGTGAACATAGCCATAGTGAGAAAGCAAGGATTCCAGCATCCACTCGGGTAAATCAATTAAAAACTGAAGCTTTATTTCAGAAATATGGATTAAAATAAATCAAACCGATCCATCACGCTTGTTTTATTTGAATTCATAGTTTTGAAATAAAGCTGCAAGTTGTTAAATGATTTACCTGAGTGGATGCCGGAATCCTTGGTTTCTCTGTACAATCGGAGGCTTCCACTTCATCGGTCAATGCAACACAAAAGTCTCTACATTACAGCGTGAGCAGACCATGTACTCTAGCTGAAATCCTGTGCTTCAGTGTGAGATTTACTCTTACCCTGCCCTAACCAGATCAGTTCACCTGCTCAACAAATAATGATATTGATTGCTGTAAGGAATGACTGGCACCCGAGGAATAATGATTCAAGCAGATTTCATTTTAGAGTACAGTTATTTTTTAAGATTCTGGGTCTATTATATGCTTTAGCTTTAGACTTTTCTAGATAATCAGATCTGAGCATGTGTAGTAAAATTGTTGACCTGACCCCAAAGATGGGGAACCGGGTTGTGGGAGTGCCTCTGTATCAATGAAGCATGCCCAATACGAGTGCTACTCTCTGCAGTTATTAATGAGCTAGTTCAGTCTTCGGGTATGTTCACATGACGTAATGCAGTGCATATTGTGCGCGCCACAATACACCTGGTGTTTTAGCAGTACACGGCCCCATTGACTTCTATCATCCCCGGCAGTGATAGACATATCAATTCTTTCACACGGCGTTCAACACGCGTCGGGGATGACGGGCATAATTCACAGCTCTCTATGAGAGCTATGAATTACCGTAATTGCAGCCGCATTTTGGCCGTATTGCAGCGCCGTGCAAAATACGCCCAAAATACGCCTCGCAATTACGCTGTGTGAACATACCCTTAGTGTTCAAAGAATGAAAAGCTATACAGCTCAAAGTCTGCCAAACAAATTGGTAAATAAACTAAATTGTTCCGTACTTTTCCATGCTCATCTGATAATCTGGGAAGCTTGATAAATTAAGACTTGTTGGGTCTTATTAAAATAAGTTTCTTTTACAGTTTGTCATGAGAAAACCAGGTTTCTGTCCTACTCTTGTTGATGGAAATGCCAGCTATATTTCTTATTTTATTTTTAATTGATTTATATAGTGCCATTATTTTCCATAGTGCTGTACAGAGATGGTCAATACTCACATTGGTCCCTGCCACTTCCGGAGCTCACACTCTACAATCTAGATCAAGCGATCTGTACGTTTTTTGAATTTGAGAGAAACCAAAGTACCCAGAGGAAAGCCACACAAACACAGGGAGAACATACAAATTCCTTGCAAAAGTTGTCCTTGGTGGGACTTGAACTCAGGACTGCAGTGCTAACCACTGAGCCACCGTGCTGATTTTCTTGATTGTTAAAGTTTCACTATTAGTGAACTTCTGGACTCTGTTCTCTTGACAGGTTTTCCGCTTTGCACCATGCTGCTCTTAGTGGCAATTCTGAACTATTGCTGTTACTTCTAGAAACACAGGCAGCTGTGGACATCAAGGATGGCAATGGTGAGTGTCTACAAAGTGCATCTTAGGTGATATCTAAGTGCCTGCAGCTTTTCTAATAAAAGCTCTCCTTTGTGCCCCATGTAGGAATGCGTCCCTTACACTATGCTGCGTGGCAGGGCCAACCAGAGCCGGTGCAACTTCTCCTCCGAGCAGCTGCCAGCGTCAACACTGCTTCCAATGACGGACAGATTCCTTTGCACTTAGCTGCTCAGTATGGACATTATGAGGTGGTGAGTTGCACAAAGCTCTACAGTTCTGATTACCTGTTTTTATTTTTAAAATATTAAGTTGACACCCTTGTTTCTATAGTGATCAATGAGGTTTTTAACATTGACCTCCATTTATTGTGTAACTCCGGACAGCCACATTATATCTCCTGGTAGGATGCGGAGCAATCAAAGTGTGTGGCCCTACATCCAGGGCTAATGTAGCAATCTCCTGAAAAGCACATATTATTAACAGTAGCGTAGAATATATATAATGTCATTTTACCCTACTTTTACAATAATACAACAATATGACCTGTAAAGACAATGCGGTAACCATTGCAAGAAATTATTGGAAGGAATGAGGTCACTAGAATATGGAGAAAGGGAAGGACTTAAAACTAACTTGTTAGGTCGTTTATGGTACCGTATCGGATAGCAGGATGTGATAGAGGGAGAGAAACTGAGCTCTGTGACAGTTTGTAAGGCCCGAAAAAAGACAGACGTCCATCCAGTTTAGCCTGTTGTACTATAGTGTTGATCCAGAGGAAGGCAAAAACCCCCATGAGCTAGAAGCAAATTATCCTCCTTTTTTTTTTTTTTTTTTTTTATATTCCTTCCCGACTCCAATCTGGCATCAGAATAAATCCCTGGATCAACGACCCTTCTCCAGAATCCTGGTCACTAAAACTTGTTATATTATTACCCTCCAGAAATGCTTCACTTTTTGAACTCTTAAGGACGTCACCATGACAAGTTCCTCTGGCAGAGAGTTCCAGAGTCTCACTGCTCTTACAGTAAAGAATCCCTTTCTATGTTTATATAGAAACTTTCTTTCCTTAAGACATAGAGGATGCCCCCTTGTTCTAGATACAGTCCTGGGTATAAATAAATCTTGGAAGCGATCTCTATATTGACCTCTGATATATTTAAACATATTTATTATGTTCCCCCAAAGCCGTCTTTTCTCTAAACTAAATAACCCTAATCTTGCTAATCTTTCTGGGTATTGCAGTCCACCCAGTCCTTTTATTATTTTTGTTGCCGCCTTTGTACCTGTTCAAGCTCTACAATGTCTTTCCTGTGAACTGGTGCCCATAACTGTACACAATATTCCATGTGTTGTCTAAGGTTTTTTATAAAGGGAGAACAATGCTTTCATCATGTGCATCTATGGTCTTTAGATTTATTTGATTTGGAGCAGGATTTCTCAGTACAAACCAGAGAAAATACTAAATGAGAAAGTAAAAATCCTGCTGTCCCTGCCATATACAGTGATTAACAGCTTACCCTGTACCAGTGTATCTGCAGAGCAAACTGTCAATCACTGTATATAGGTGTGGTAAGTATTACCATTATTTTATCTTTTATGATTTACTCTGCTTTTTACTCATAAATCCTGATTTAAATTATACAGTGGGTTGCATTGATATTTTATGTGCTAGAGCAACACAGAGTAGCAAGTATTTTTGAAGTGTAAACAATATGATGCATGCTTTTCCAAAGTTTTGCACATTACAAAACTGAAAAGTGTGGGGTGCATGTGCAAGGTGGGTTTTCAGCCCCTTGTACTCCGATGCGCCTACATAAAATCCAGTGTTGCCAATTGCCTTTAGATGTTATCTAATTAGTAAATGAGTACATCTGCATGTAATTTCTTTTCAGTAGCAATAAAGCTGTTTTGAAAAGCCTTGAGAGGTTCGTTAGAGAACAATTGTGAATAAACGGCATCATGAAAACCAAGAAATGCACCAGATTAGGGATAAAGTTGTGGCAAAGTGTATTGCAGGGTTAGGTTTAAAAAAAAAATAAAATAGCCAAAGCTCTGTACACCCCACAGAGCACTGCTCAATCCATCATCTGTAAATGGAACAAGTATGGCGCAGCTACTAACCTACCAAGAGATCTCTGTCCACCTAAGCTGACAGACGAGGAAAGAACTAACCAGAGAAGCAGCCAAGAGGTCATGCTGGAGGAGCTGCAGAGATCCACATCTCTGGTGGAAGAAACTATCCACACGACAACTGTTAGTCCTGTACTCCACAAATCTGACCTTTATGGAAGAGTGGCAAGAAAAAAACATTTTTTGAAAGCAAGACATAGGTTGTCCCATTTGCGGTTTGCAAAAATCTATGTAAAGGACAAAGCAAGAATATTGAAGAAGGTGCTCTGGTCAGATGAGACCTAATTGCCAAATGTTGTGTGTGCAGGAAAGGCAACCCTGCACGTCACCCTGAACACACCATCCCCGCCATCGAGTATGGTGGTGTCAGCAGGATCTGGAAAGTTGCTTCGAGTTGATGGAAAGATGGATGGAGCTAAATACAGGGCAATCCAGGAGAGAAACCTGATATAGGCTGCAAAAGACTTGAGATTGTAGCGTAGATTCACCTTCCAGCAGGACAAGGACCCTACACATACAGCCAAAGCTATGACTAAGGGCCCACGTGGCCTGAAACGCATAAGCGTCTGTTGCTTTGTGTATTTTACTTCCAACATATGGAATAAAGTTTATTTTACTGTATTGCCTCCATTGTCTCCACGGTCCGTGCAGCCTCCTTCTTGGTGAGCTGGTTTTACCTTCTGCTTTTCTGACAATGGAATGGTTGAAATCAAAGCATATTCATGTGTTAAAATGGCCCAGTCACAGTCCAGACCTAAATCCCATTGAGAAACTATGCCAGGACTTGAAAATGGTTGTTCGCAAAGGTACGTCACCCAATCTGACTGAGCTTGAACTATTTTCAAAGAAGAATGGGTAAAAATTCCAGTCTTTAGATGTACAAAGCTGTTAGAGACATACCCCTATAGACATGCAGCTGTCATTGCAGCTAAATTGGGTCCTACAAAGTGTTGACGCAGAGGGATGAATACATATACACCACCACACTTTTCAGTTTTTCAAATTTTTGCGAATTATAAAACCACATATTGTTTTCTTTACACTTGTAAAATGCACAAAATGCACTTAAGTTTGTGGCTGTAATGTTTAAAAAAAAGTTCAAGGAGTATGAATACTTTCTAACCCATTGTATAACCCTATATATTACAGTGCTTAGCTTCTCTCCTCTATCATATAACCCTATACATCACAGAGCTCAGCTTCTCTCTTCATCTATCATATAACCCTATATATCACGGAGCTCAGCTTATCTCCTATATCATATAACCCTATATATCACAGAGCTCAGCTCCTATATCATATAACCCTATATATCACAGAGCTCAGCTCCTATATCATATAACCCTATATATCACAGAGCTCAGCTCCTATATCATATAACCCTATATATCACAGAGCTCAGCTCCTATATCATATAACCCTATATATCACAGAGCTCAGCTCCTATCATGTAAAAATCAGAGTAGACTTTACATGTAACCCTATATATTACAGAGCTCAGCTCCTATATCATGTAACCCTATATATCACAGAGCTCAGTCTCCTATATCATGTAACCCTCTATATCACAGAGCTCAGCTCCTATAACCCTCTATATCACAGAGCTCAGCTCCTATAACCCTCTATATCACAGAGCTCAGCTCCTATAACCCTCTATATCACAGAGCTCAGCTCCTATAACCCTCTATATCACAGAGCTCAGCTCCTATATCATATAACCCTATATATCACAGAGCTCAGCTCCTATATCATGTAACCCTATATATCACAGAGCTCAGCTCCTATATCATGTAACCCTATATATCACAGAGCTCAGCTCCTATATCATGTAACCCTATATATCACAGAGCTCAGCTCCTTTATCATGTAACCCTATATATCACAGAGCTCAGCTCCTTTATCATGTAACCCTATATATCACAGAGCTCAGCTCCTATCCTCTATCATATTAACCTATATATAACAGAGATCAGCTCCTCTTCTCCATCATATAACCCTCTATATCACAGAGCTCAGCTCCTCTCCTATCATATAACCCTATATATCACAGAGCTCAGCTTCTCTCTTTCTCTATCGTATAACCCTATATACATATACATTCTTTAGATAAAGAATATAGAAAAACAATGTTTGGTCTGCACATCCAAAAAGTTTCTTTTTAACCCCTTACTGACCTATGGCATACTAGTAATGTAGTTGTCCTGAAAATTATATTTATATTTCTTTTGTTTTTCTACTGCCAGTCTGAGACCCTTTTGCAGCACCAGTCCAATGTGTGCCATGTCAACAAATCCAAGAAAACGCCGCTAGATTTGGCTTGTGAATTTGGGAGAGTAAAGGTAGGACATTTAATGATGTCTCTTAATTTAAATTCTTAAAAAAAATAATGTAGTGTTCCTATCTTGCACTTCGATGTGCGAGATTGATAAAGTATGCCATCAAAGTGTAAATAGTGCAGGTCTCACCTCTGAGAATAACACTTACCTCATAAGCGGGCTTCCGAAAGTCTCCACTCAGGATGCAGAGTCGGGAGTTTTGAGTACAGGTAAACGGTATCTTTGGTTGTACTCAGAAATCCCATAGAACAGAATGGAGAGTAATGCACAGGTGCAACCTAATCTCCATTCTGAACAGGCACTATGGGGGTCGTGTTTAAAAGATAGGTGCAGATTCCAGAAGTAGGACCCAAACTCTTCCCCTTGGATAGCATATCCTGTTAATATGCCATGAAAATGCGAGATGGGAACATCCATTTACGTTATGTGGTGCTCTATGCAGGAACTTTTATCGATCCCTTACTGTTACCATACATTAGCATATAGTGGCCAAATAAATAGTGGTAGGCAGTACGCAAATAATGCTCAGCCAGTACTGAAGGGTTCAGCACCAAATGAAGGACTGAGTATGCAAGTTCCACATATACTGGTCACACTGTCCTATGGCTAATCCTGTCTAGATGATTACTCTGTGAAGAAGTGGTAGCGGTGGAGGAGTTTCCTGAGCATCTCTGACACCATTGTGGACTAGTAGAACACACCACACTTTATTTTGTATTTTTCATCTCTGGTAGTGCCCCAGACCGAACTGGTGGTAGCCTGGCGATCCATCAAAACCGGTTTGGTAAACACTGGTGTATAGTTTCCTGCATTTCTCTGGTACTAATCCAGCTTTCTACTTACCTTTCATAGATTAGTATCCAATACAATCATGAGGAAAACTAGATAATAAATTAGTATTTACAATTTCCATTCATAAATCATTAAAACAACATAAAAATATTAAAAATAGGTCATAAGGTATGGGGAAAGTACATGTATTCACAAGGGAATTATCATGATTTACTAGTCAAAGAATTAATAGCTTTAGTGCAAGGATGTAATAATCACACCATGTAATGAAGTACAAGTAGTACTTGGGTAATAATTATCATCTATTGTCAACCTTTCTATTAGTAATTGAAGTATATGGAACTGTCTATATCTTTTTCATTTGTATTAACTTATTTGCACTGGCACCATTGCGTTTTTTTTTACCCATATGTGCAATATTATATGTATTTCTGTCTATGGTCACTGTGTGTATTTGGTAATACGGTATGCACTTTGCTATATTACTATATTGATTTTATTTTTCAGTGTTGCTGTTATGAATTATTTATACAGTATATTTACGTCATTACATGGTGTGATTACGTCCTTGCGTTAAAGCTATTAATTTTTTGACTAGAAAGTTATTATAATTCCCTTGTGAATACATGTAGTTTCCACTTTTATGACCATATTTGTTTTAAATGTTTTAATGATTTACAAATATGAATTATGAATTTATTATCATGTTTTCCTCCTGGTTGTCTAGGATACTGTTGCATTGAACTGACGCTTACCCTTTGTTGATCTCTTACTTTATGGATTGTCTTCTTTTATTGATTCCATTAGGTGGTGCAGCTGCTCCTGAATAGTCATCTATGTGTGTCTCTGCTGGAAGGAATATCCAAAGATCCCACAGACCCTAATTTTACCACACCTCTGCACCTGGCTGCAAAAAATGGCCACTGGGAGGTTGTCAGGTGGGTGAATACTATTTTGTTTTGCTATACTTGCCATGTTTATAAATTCTTAAATGGCAGAAATATTATGTTTAAGATTATCTCCAGACTGCTATAGCTCCTGCTATACGGGGCCTCCCTGCTCCCGTGTTGACTTGCAAACCATATATATACTAAGCAAGAGTAATGAAGATAAACGCGACTTTATTGAAACATATCCTCTAAAATATGTAACATATTGTGCAAAAGAATTTTGCTACTTGCGATTCATAGTCCATAGTAGGCAGTCGGTACAAATCTTGAATATTCAGTCCTCTGAACTCCAAAGGCGTGCAGCCTCATACAAATGCCAAGTAGTGACGTTTCGGGGCGTGTCTTGCCCCGTCCTCAAACCAGGTTTGAGGAAGGGGCAAGACACGCCCCGAAACGTCACACGCCTCGTTCGGTCCTATCTGTCTGTTTCCATGCTCCACTACTTGGCGTTTGTATGAGGCTGCATGCCTTTGGAGTTCAGAGGACTGAATATTCAAGATTTGTACCGACTGCCTACTATGGACTATGAATCGCAAGTAGCAAAATTCTTTTGCACAATATGTTACATATTTTAGAGGATATGTTTCAATAAAGTCGCTTTTATCTTCATTACTCTTGCTTAGTATATACACTCACCGGCCACTTTATTAGGTACACCTGTCCAACTGCTCGTTAACACTTAATTTCTAATCAGCCAATCACATGGCAGCAACTCAGTGCATGTAGACATGGTCAAGACAATCTCCTGCAGTTCAAACTGAGCATCAGTATGGGGAAGAAAGGTGATTTGAGTGCCTTTGAATGTGGCATGGTTGTTGGTGCCAGAAGGGCTGGTCTGAGTATTTTAGAAACTGCTGATCTCCTGGGATTTTCACGCACAACCATCTCTAGGGTTTACAGAGAATGGTCCGAAAAAGAAAAAACATCCAGTGAGCGGCAGTCCTGTGGGCGGAAATGCCTTGTTGATGCCAGAGGTCAAAGGAGAATGGGCAGACTGGTTCGAGCTGATAGAAAGGCAACAGTGACTCAAATAGCCACCCGTTACAACCAAGGTAGCAGAAGAGCATCTCTGAACGCACAGTACGGCGAACTTTGAGGCAGATGGGCTACAGCACAGAAGACCACACCGGGTGCCACTCCTTTCAGCTAAGAACAGGAAACTGAGGCTCCAATTTGCCCATGCTCTTCGAAATTGGACAGTAGAAGATTGGAAAAACGTTGCCTGATCTGATGAGTCTCGATTTCTGCTGTGACATTCGGATGGTAGGGTCAGAATTTGGCGTCAACAACATGAAAGCATGGATCCATCCTGCCTTGTATCAACGGTTCAGGCTGGTGGTGGTGGTGTCATGGTGTGGGGAATATTTCTTGGCACTCTTTGGGCCCCTTGGTACCAATTGAGCATCGTTGCAACACCTTGTTGAATCTATGCCACGAAGAATTGAGGCAGTTCTGAAGGCAAAAGGGGGTCCAACCCGTTACTAGCATGGTGTACCTAATAAAGTGGCCGGTGAGTGTATATACTTGCCATGTTTGGCACTAAATGATTCTGTGATCTATATCCGTTAATGAGCACTTGTTGGTTGACAGAATTGTAACTGTGTTTATCGGCTTGTTACTTTCAGACTGCTTCTTAAATCTGGCATTGAGGTAAACAAAGTAACAAAGATGGGCACTGCTTTGCATGAGGCATCACTATGTGGAAAGACTGAAGTTGTGAAGCTGCTAATAGAGGTAATGTTACTGGGAGTATAACACCAAGAAATGTATCCAGGGTTGATGTGGTTTTTTGTATTAATAATGAATGTTTGCTTTACCTTCATCTTCTAGAACGGCATAGATGTAAATATCCGGAACACATACAACCAGACTGCTTTGGATATTGTAAACCAATTCACCACCACCCATGCAAGCACAGACATCAAACAGCTTTTGAGAGGTAATTGTGCATGTTATTATAGTGTAATAGGAGAATATATGCAACTACTGGAACCTTTCATATATAGGTAGGTGTGTCATAAAACAACATACATTCTCCATTGCAGAGGCATCTGGGATACTTAAAGTCCGGGCTCTTAAGGATTTCTGGAATGCTCATGATCCAACTGCTCTAAATATCAGGGCTGGAGACCTCATAACAGTAATTACTACGCTCTTCTATCCTTTGCTCTTATTCGGTAGAAATGAAACCCTTTTATTTTTTTTTAATAAAATCTTTTGACTACAGGTATTGGAGCAACATCCTGATGGCCGATGGAAAGGTCATATCCATGATACACAGAAAGGAACTGATAGAGTGGGCTTTTTTCCTCCAGCAATTGTAGAGGTCATCAGTAAAAGACTAGGTAAATATGTAAAATATAAGAATCTATAGACACAAATTTAAAGGTGTTATCTGACAAAAAAATAAATCGATCCCAACTCATAAAATAAATTAAAAAAAAAACCTGGCCTTTTGAACTTGGCGCCACTATCGGGTTGAAGCTCTGGTGGTGTCCCTGGTCTCCAATTACTTCCATCCGTCCCCGTCATGTGGTGTTCAGAAGGACTAGAAGTAAATGGAGACCAGAGACACCACCAGAGCTTCAAGGTTGGAGTAGCGGGAAGTATTGAGTATTTTTATTCTCACCCTTGCGAGGGTAAAACCGGGATTGTGTTAGAGTAGGCGTAACTGCGGCTTGTATTTCTCTGCAGTACGCCCAAAGTACGGCCCACAATTACGACAAAATCATATTTTAAAGCGTATTCCTAAAGTAAATGGGTGTCGGCGCAGAGTGCTTTGGAAGTACGCGCTGGCCAGCATGTACTTCTAAAGCAGCAGGTGTATAGCAGCGCGCATCGCATAGTACACGCTCTATACGCCTGCAATTAGCCGCATGAATTCACCCATGGTGCTTTGCTTCAGTAATTCTCAGTGTATTTATGTTAGTAAGGGGTTGATCAAATCCCAAAACAAATTTATACTGACCATTTATGTTTATTGACAACACCAAATACTTTGTGGGGAATTATTTTTATTCACTGTAAACCCAGGCAAACTTAGTTAAAGGCCTGGGTGAAGAAAGAGTAAATAATATGAAAGCTAAATCAGCCCTCAGCAAAATCTACAATGTCTGTAAGTGTTTTTTTAAAATTTGGTTGTTTTTTTTGGGGTAGTGTT
Source organism: Phyllomedusa bahiana (assembly GCA_025379985.1). Lineage (NCBI taxonomy): Eukaryota > Metazoa > Chordata > Amphibia > Anura > Hylidae > Phyllomedusa > Phyllomedusa bahiana. The sequence continues at coordinate 114,950 of JAODAL010004037.1, read as the reverse complement.
AGTATTTCATCATTCCCAGCTCTGCTTGACTTTTATCTTAGGAAAACCCTTATTTGGGTCAGCGAGAGACGAAAGTTCTAGTAATAGGGAGGGAAACAAGGGGTCTCTTCCTAGCTTTTAAAAGGTTCCAGTGCTGCTGATTAAATGATATTTTGAAGGATTAATGATCATCATTAATCTTTTTTTTGATTGGAAACCTAGTGGAAGCCTTTTTGTGCAGAGTAGTTGGGAAAGAGGATAAAAGATTTTATTCCCTTCAAAACCCCCTTTAAAGATGCAAAACCTTAATTACCTTTGAACGTATGTTGTGTTGGGGGAAAAAAAGCCCCCTCAGCAATGTCAGGGAAGAATAAATCCCCTTCTAGTTCAAATCTCGGGCAACCCCTTTACGCTAAGAAACACAGAAATAAGCATCTGGTTTTGCTTGATTTGTAAGTGCCTAATTTTTGTTCATTAGGTTCTACTCTTTCTCGTAATACCACCATAACTTCTCAGTCACGCTTGGCAAAACCTCTGGTTCACCAGCCTAACCAGCATGGCACAGTAACCAGTATTGGTATTACCTCTGAATACATTGGAGGTAAGTGGGGAAACTGAGAATGTAATTCTGTTCTTTGCATATGTACTGCTTCTGATCATTTTCTTTCCATGTGCATTTTTAGCTGGCGACCGTCATAGTGTGGGCAGTGAGGGTAGCCTGGGCAGTGTACGCAGTGCTGGAAGTGGCCAGAGCTCTGAAAGCAGTGGTCTGAGCTCCACTCTTCTCATAGAGAATGCACAGGTAGCTTTAATAAACAGGATTTCCTTCATTTTGATGTTGCTTTAATTTGTAGGTTTCATTGTAAATTTTGGTTGTCTTCTTTCAGAACCTACATCATGGCTTTGAGGATCACCATAGCAGGATATCAGTTGGTGAGAAGGATTAGTATTATCTGATCTGTTTGAGCTTGTCCATAATTGTTATACATCTTTATCTTTTTCTGATTATTTTATTGTATGCATATATAATACCCATTGTATTAAAAATGGGACGTCTTGATTTCCAGGCACAGCTCCTAGCCATGTGCTGCACCCACCTCCTGTGGTGGAGATAGACCCGGGGTCATGTATGCAGGGGAAGGTATGTGATGGTGTCATTACACTCGCCTCCTTTATCAAATCTGTAGAACAGTAAAACTAAACAAGTTATCTTGACAGTAGAGGGTGAGCATTACCTTAAACTGTCTCTTCCCCTATAAATTAAGATATGTACACATAGAGCTAGATTCATGCAGAACGCTAGCTTGGACATTTGAATATAGCTGCAATTATTTTGCTTTTTTTCTGACGCCAGTTCTTCTATCCTAGCTGTTGTATTAAATTATTATTTATTTTAGAGCGCCATTGATTCCAGGGCGCTGTACATTCAAGAGGGTTACAAACATAACATAAGTCAAACAAGTTCAATGCTGACAGTATGTGACAATCAACTGGCACAGAGGGAGAGAGAACCCTGCCCATGAAGGCTTACAATCTACAAGGATGGGGGAAAGAGACAGAAGGTGGGGGCAGACATGTTTGTGGAGGGTGTGGTGACAGAAGGGGTACTATAGTTTATAGGCTATCCTGAAGAGATGGGTTTTCAGGTTGCTTTTGAAGCTGGTGAAAGTGTAGGAGAGTCTGATGTGTTGGGGCAGTGAGCTCCAGAGTGTGGGGGAAGCACGGGAGAAATCTTGGAGACGGTTGTGTGAAGAGCTGATAAGGGGAGAGCAGAGAAGAAGGTCCTGTGAGGAGCGGAGATTGCGTGAGGGGGAGTATCTGAAGATTAGGGCAGAGATGTATGGAGGGGAGAGGATATGGAGAGCCTTATAGGTCATGGTTAGCAACTTGAAGTGAATTCGCTGGGCAATGGGAAGCCAGTGAAGGGATTGGCAGAGGGGAGAGGCAGGGGAGTAGCGAGAAGAGAGGTGGATAAGACGGGCGGCAGAGTTGATGATGGATTGAAGGGGAGCAAGAGTGCTAGACGGGAGGCCACAGAGAAGGATGTTGCAGTAGTCTAGGCGGGAGATGACAAGGGCATGGACCAGCATTTTTGTAGTGTCAGGGTTGAGAATGAGCGGATTCGTGAAATATTTTTCAGGTGGAGGCGGCAGGCGGAGGTGATGGCTTGGATGTGTGGTTTGAAGGACAAAGCGGAGTCGAGGTTATCCCAAGCAGCGGACTTGTGGGACTGGTGAGAGTGTGGAGCCGTTGACTGTAATAGAGAGATCAGGTGGAGGGATGGAGTGGGAGGGTCGAAAGATAATGAATTCCGTTTTCTCTACATTAAGTTTTAGGAGACGGGAGGAGAAGAAAGAGGATATGGAGGACAGACAATCTGGGATCTTGGACAGTAAAGAGTTGATGTCAGGGCCAGAGATGTAAAGTTGGGTGTCATCAGCATACAGGGTATTGAAAGCCGTGTGATGCTATGAGCTGACCCAGGCCAAGAGTGTACTAGAGAAGAGTATTTGGGCCCAGGACTGACCCTTGGGGGACATCAACAGAAGAGGTCGAGGGAGGATGTGGAGCGAGAATGAGAAACGCTGAACGTCCGATCAGAGAGGTACGAGAGAATCCAGGAAAGGGCTGAGTCCATATGCTGAGGGAGGAGAGAATTTGTAGCAGGAGGGAATGGTCGACAGTGTCAAAGGCAGAGGATAAGTCTAAGAGGAGAAGGATCGAGTAGTGATGTGAGGCTTTAGCGGTTAATAGGTCATTGGTGACCTCAGTTAGGGCTGTTTCAGTAGAGTGATGGGATCGGAAACCAGATTGCAGTGGGTCAAGAAGTAGGTTGGAGGACAGATGGGTGGACAGCTGAAGATGGACGTGCTGCTCGAGGAGTTTAGAAGCAAATGGAAGCAGTGAGATGGGGTGATAGTTGGACAGACAAGACGGGTCAAGAGATGGTTTCTTAAGGATGGGTGTGATGGTCGCATTTTTAAAGGAGAAAGAAAGATGCCAGAGGTTAATGATAGGTTGAAGTGATGGGAGAGGGCTGGGATGATGACAGCACTTAGGTCAGTGTTGAGGTTTGATGGCAATGGGTCAAGGTTTGAGGTAGTGATGTTGGATTTGGAGAGTAGAGATGATTGCTTGTCATGAGTGACAGTGGAGAAGCAAGTTAGGGGGAAGTGCGGGGTGAAGGTAGAACGGGTGGTGGTGGGGACTGTGCAGGCATGGAAGTGGGTGAAGGGGACAATGATAAATAGTTGTATCCATCATAAAAAAAACAACTTGTAGAATTCTACATTGTTATTTGTGTTTGTTCTTCCTAAATACCAAAAATATGGGTGTTTTAACATGTCCATTTGGGTTGTGTCCCCACAAACTCTTACACTTACCAATGATTGACAAGGAGATTGTAATGCCCAGTTGTTACTTTATTCCAGGAAGGATAGCAGACTGGCACAGCATTGAAAGAAAAGGTGCTAGAGGACATAAGGAATACATTTATTTACTGAAACTGACTTATCGCTTTCATTGTAGAGCTAATACCACTCGGCTTACTATTTTTCCAATTTATCATTTGATATTTTCTCTGAGACATTAAAGGCAACATGCAAACGTCAGTGTTTTGGTCTATTTTGCGCCAAAAACACTTTTGACACCATTTTCTCGAAGTAAGTGAACTGTCGTACACCAAAACTAGGCGCATTATACGACAGGCACACCACATTGTAATGCGCCTAAAAATGATATGCGGTGCGCCTCCATAACGCAATGCGCCTATTGAGGCGCATTACATATACGCATTAATATGTTATGCGCCTACGTTGCGCAATGCACCTCGGTACTCGCATTACATACATTACCAAGTATATCCTATATGTCGCGATTTGCACAATGCGCCTATTTAGGTGCAATGCGCCTTTTTAGGTGCATTAAATTTACTATGCAAGGGATACCTGATGCCAGATTTTTTAAAGGATTATACTTTCAGGCGCAGTTTACACTGATTTAATGCGCCTAAAAACTGCCACAGTGCCGCCAATTTTCAGACCTGTCGCCTTAAATTTCTATATTGCCATGTGGTGTCTTCAGTGTTACTACTACAATCTTAGGAAGGACTGATTGCACGATTGTTCACTATTTGGTAAAAGTGATTTTTGCCGGCCCATTTCTAACTTTTAACCCCGTCGCTCGCCCCACCCCCCCCCCCCCCACGTACTGATGTTTTACTTCAATGTGATTTTTGTCAATATTCAATTATATCTAATTTTACTAGATGTTTTAAAAAAAACAAAACAACCGATGTGTCATAGTTTGATGTCAACTGAAAAGAAGATCTAGAAAAGAAGTGTTCCCACCATACGCCCTCAAAGTGTAATGGGCACAGGTCCCACCTCTCCTATCTCAAAACCAGGCCCCAATGGTCTTGACCCAGGCTGAAGAGCCAGTTGCGCTTACACATGATTCTCCATTCTGTTGTATGGGAGTTACGAGTACAGGTGAGAGGAGTTTGACTCTACTCTGAACTCCCATAGAATGGAAAGTTATGCACAAGTGCGACCAGCTGTTGGGGGGCCAATTCTTGAAATCGGCCCAGAGTTGGGACCCACACCTATCACACTTTCATGGCGTATCCTATCAATAGGCCATCAAAGTGCATGGTGCATACTCCCCTTTCTTTCACCATGATGTTACACTGATTCAAAGTGGCTTTGGATTCACGCATCCTGTCTATTCCTGGTCAGGCTGTAAGTGGTTCTATAGCCGTGATTAGCATATCCGCTCCCTATTCACAGCTCTTCAACTTCAACAGACATGAGAGCAGGAGATGTTATCTATAGTGCAGAGAGCTTCAAAGCTCAAAGTAAGCACTCCAAAGTAATTAGTCTCCTTTGTTTGAGATAACACACTCTGCTCTCAAGCTGCCGGTGTTGTGTGCCGACCTGTGGTGACATCGTTCCCTGCTATCAGACAAACAGCAGAGAGACTAGGACGGTAACCAGATAAACCTTTGTGCACTCGGAGCATATAAAATCTTTTACCTCCTGACCAGGAAAAATCAAGAGACATGTATTTGGAAAAAGTTTTGATTTAACGTTCCTTACATGTTGAAAGCTAGTCTTTGTAGTGACACAACCCCTTTAATAAAATGTACATTACATGTATAGTAACTAATAAATACATTGATTTACCTGTTTTGCAATCATCCTAAGTTACAGCTTGTGTTTTGGCTTAGCCCGTTGACAGCTGCACTCAAATTCTGCAGACTTTATAGCTAAAGTCTCCCACCATCCTTGCTTGCTCTGGCGACCTCCAGCTACAGAAGTACTTTCTTTAAATTGAGGAACATACAGTAAGATGTAGAAATTCCTACTTTCCCACAATCTGGTGCAGGATCTAGCCAAGCTGAGCTGCTCCATAGCGCAGTGTTGTTTAATACCAGCAGCAATCGGAAAACTAAGAAAACGGCTCTGAGCTATTATACAGGCTGTCACTCAGGATTAGTAGAAGATTCAATGTATCTGCAAAGTTACACAACCCTCATGTAGATTATATCTATCTATTATATCTGATGGTATTCTTTTAATGCATCAGTATTCTGGGCGGGTGTCTCACAGTGGTGAGTGGTAATACGCTATGGAGACTTATATTTTGATTTTTGTCATTGCCACAAACTGAACACGTATCTCTTGTACTTGTTTTATCTGCAGGACGCAGAGCTTATCTATTGCTGGCTTCGTAGTTTCCAATTGGACTCGTATGTTGGGAACTTTTTATCCGCAGGCTATGACCTTTCAACAATTAGCCGAATGACCCCAGAGGTGAGGGCAATCAAGCAATAACAAGTTCAGATACAAACTTCTATCAATTTCACCCATCCAAGTTCTTTGTCTCCCTTCTTTCTGTAGGATCTCACAGCAATTGGTGTAACAAAACCTGGGCACAGAAAGAAAATTTCCACTGAGATCAGCAGACTGAGTGTTGCAGATGGACTTCCTCAAAAAACACCAGTGAGAACTCTTCTATGACTAAACAAAAGCAACCCTCACCACATTAATTAAAAACCAATAATCTAAACTAACCAAAAGTTGTTCTCTTTGCTTTCTGTACCTTCCAATATTTTTACAGCTGTGTTTGGAGCGATAGCAGTGTCACATAAAGCCACACTGTTAGGGTATGTTCACACTGCGTGTTTTGGCCTGTAATTTAGCGCCTTTTACACACTGGAAAACGGGCCACAATGAGCCTCAGAGAAGCTTCAAATCTTGTTTCATTGAATATAATGTAAAATACGCCATGCCATTCACATGAAGTGTATTTCACAAGTGCAGTTGTGAGCTTTTTTTGGACGCAAGTACGACTGTAAAAATAAGTGACGTTAATTCTTGAGGCGTTTTTCACTTGTAAAATCCCCATAGGAAATAATGGGAAAAGGTTTTTTACAAAATCCGCCTCAAATCTGGCATTTTTGGAAGCCGATTTTGAAGCGTAAATTTACACTTCAAAAAATGCTGTATGAAAATACCCTTACTGCAAGATTGTACCAAAATATGTATCTCAGGGGAAAGACCTCTTCAGAGAATTTGAAACTTTTAACACAGGAAAGTACTGCATTAATCCACAAAAATAAAATGGAACAGATGGCAGAGTTAAGAGGAGGAAAAAAAAGTATAGTACAGGATAAGTAAAGGAGAAATTGGCAAAGAGTTTCACTTAAAGGGGTAGTTTGATTTATAAATGTTTACTTCTAAAATAGGAAGGGATACAGGTTTTGTAATAGACATGCACTTAAAACACTGCTCATGCATTTTTCTTCTAAGTCCTGTCTGCATAATAGAATGGTACAGCCAACAGACATTGTCTTGTGTAACGCATACATGGGCTAATTGTATGTACTAAACAGGAACCAGGTTTACAATGATATCCATGGACTGTCTGAATAGAAGTAATGGTGGGAAGAAAAATACTATATTTGGTTCTTCCAACAACTTTTTAAAGGGGTTTTGCCACAAAGTAAAATTGACGTGGCAAGTTTGTAAATGAAATAACAAACATTTTCACCATTCATTATTAAAAATTCTGCATGCTGAGATTGAGGTATTGTCTGCTCTGAACATGGAAATCAGATACAAGTGAGTGCTTTCTTAAAGGCGCTCACCTGTACCTTTTATGTCAGAAAAAGGAGAGGCGGCACACAGGAGGAGGGGCGGCTAGGTGGTAATGATACATGGTGTGTCTGGCGCTATAAGCAAGTCACACGAACGCAGCACTTCAGGCAAACTTGCTCTCTAATGCTCAATGCAGGTCTGAGGAGCAGGACTGCTATTCACTCTCTAGTTCTTATTGAATCCATGTTCAAGCCTGCTTTAGGCATTAGGCCGTTCACACGGCTTATTTGTCCGGATTGGTGCCGTACTCCGCGCCGGATTTGCGCTTCAGTACGGCGCCAATCCGTCGGAGTCATTACGGTAATCCACTGCCTCATAGAGAACAGTGGATTCCGTCGCTCCCCCCCGCTCGGCGAATCCGCCGGTCGGGGAGAAAGTGACATGCACATTATTTACGGCGCGGACGCGGCGTAGATAATGCATTGTCTATGGAGCCGGCGGGCTACTCCCCCGCCGCGCTCCCGCCCCACCCGCGTCCCGTCCCTTATTCACGCCGGAATTGCGAGCGCAATCCGGCTCGCAAATCCGGCGTGAATAAGCCGTGTGAACGGGGTCTTAGAACATAAGTTGTAACAAAACTGAGCTTTTGAAATGTTACTGTGGCTCTTGGGAGTAGTATAGTCTGATATCGTAGACCTAAGACATGAAAAAATTGTGGACTCCCGATTTAGATGAATAAAAACAGAATGGTGTTCAGTGGTAGGCATGGTTTACCTTGATGGAGATATTGAGCCATGGCACCCCTCATCAGTCACTGCTGACAGCTGAGTAGTTAAAGGGGCTGTCTCGCTTCAAAGAATAGCTTTCAAAATGTAGGGAACACTAAATGAAGACATTTCCCAAATATATTGCTTTGTTCATCTGTTTTTGTTAAGGAGATACAAGTGAATTTATCACCTCCCTGGCTATTTCTGTTCCCTCAGTGACCGACCTTTAAACATCTCTCCCCCCTGCTGTTTGTTCTATGTGATAGCAGTCAGTGATGTCATCACACAGGTGGAGGCAGCTCTATGCTGGGCAGTGGTAAAAAGCTTGATTTATCTAAAGTAAACAGCACTAATTAGGGCTTTTGTTTGAGGGATCAGATAAAAAAAAAACTCCTGCTAGCAGTTCTGGAGAGCTTCTGAGCTGTCAAACTAATTAGCAGTAGGAAAACACAGAGTTGAATACACCACAGAGCTGTATGCTAATTACAGATAGTCAGACCAGGAAGTGATAGTATTTCATTCATACATCCTATGAAACTCTGTAGGTAGACAACCCCTTTAAGGTATTAGAACTAATTTGTCTGTCTGGGCAGATATTTAGTTGATCAGATTTAGCAGCATGCTGAGAAAACAAAAACAACTTCATGTGAAAACGGAGGCCATATACACACATATCATATTTCTATTTTGTTTGTTTTATATATTAAAAGGTGTCTGTTCCTGTGTGTTCATTTAGGTGGACCTTTGGGACTGGCTTTCTCAATTGGGGCTTCCTGAGTACCACAAGCAGCTGTCGGAGAATGGATATGAATCTCTCAGCAGCGTGACAGAACTGACGTGGGAGGACCTCCAGGAGATTGGCATTCACAGACTAGGTAAAAAATCATTTTAACTGCTGCTCTCTGAATTTTCTTAGATATAAGGTACCAAAACACCACACCTTACAACATAGAGAAACTCCCATAATGTTTTTACACAAAAAACTGGAGCCATATCTCTAAAAAAAAAAATTAAAAAATATTTTTATTTAATTACATTTTGACAGCATATAAACAAAAATAACAAACCTATATAAAAGAGGAGAGCAATACAAAATGGAGGCAAGACGAAACAGAAATGCTCATAAAAATAGTGTCTGTATTATAAATAGAGCTTAACATAGCACATAGGGGACAAATATGACATAAAAGGACTAACTTTCATGTGTATATAAATGCAAGACCAGTGTCTATTCACATACTAGCCCTCAGAAAATATATCTAAGTATCTGTTATACCCCTCAAGATAACCAAATTCAATAGAGCAAATACGATGCAGTACATCCTATATATAGCCATAACTGGGCAACATAGATGTAAATAAAGTATCAATAATCATTATGATTCTAACAATAGTATGTTAATATTTACCCATAGAAAAGAAGGAATGTAGGCACCGCCAGTCCTAACGCGTTTACCAATACACTTCCTCAAAGGACTCTGAATTTTCTTGTTGTATTCATGATTGATATAAAAGGACATTCTACACAAACACTAATAAATACCGAACTTTGTCAGATGAATATTTAATACCTAATATGGATTTTATTATGTTTATCAGGTCACCAAAAGAAGTTTCTTCTGTGATTGAAACGTTTGCTTGATCTCCAAAAGGTATATACAAGTGGTGGCAACTTAAGATCCAGAATACAAGCTTCATTGTCTTATTTTCCTGCTGTAGATCACCTTGAAAACGGAGAACCACCCCTTACACCCAGGCTACAGACTTTCCAAAATGTGGAACTAAGCCGAGAACTCCAAAGTGCATTAACACATGGCGGGGAGATGCTGTGCACAGGGAGGCGTTCATACAGTCAGGAGAGTATAAGTTCTCGTTCACAGGGTTCAGGACACTCTCAGGAGTCTGTGACTCTACAAGCTCCAGTACTTGCTCCCTTAAGTGTTATGGCCCCCAGTTTACCAGAAAGGAACTTGCCAGAGGGAATGGACCAATTGCAAAGACCAGCTGGTATTGCAAATGGATGTTCTATTCGCCCAGAGCCGCCTGTACCGCCTCCCAAGCCCACTTTGAAAAAACGTTCATTGAGTGTGTGTCGCTATGCTTTGTCAGATGGAGAGCCAGAAGAGGAAGAGAAACCTGCAACTCCAGGCTCTGTGACATTGGGTTCTTATGCTACACTTACTCGCCGCCCAGGTCGTAGCTCCCTCACAAATGGACAACCGGTAAAGAAAGTCCAGAGGAGTCAATCCTTTGCTGTACGAGCACGCAGGAAAGGACCACCTCCTCCTCCTCCTAAGAGACTAAGTTCAATGTCTAGTGTGGATGGCGCCGCTACTGCTGAAAGTATCTCGGTGAAAAGCATAGCAGCAAATCTAGAGGGTCAACTGGAATTTAAACCAACAGATGTTTGTAGAACTGAAGCATTGGAGAATTCTGGGGCTCGAAGAAGGACTGTGAGTGAATCTGCTGCAGGGGTTGAGGGGAGATTATCTTTGCCACTTGCAAAAAGACAAGAGGAGGACAGAAAAGAGGAAACTATCTCATCACAGCATAGCTCAAGTGAGAGCATTCCTTTTGCTGAAGAAGGAAACCTTACCATCAAACAAAGGCCCAAACCACCAGCAACAAAGGCAGAGTTTGTCACAGCAGCAGAACTCTTCTCTGCAGTAGAGCCACAAACACCTGTGCATTCACAATCCAGCCCTGACGCACCACAGAGTCCTGTAGCAAAAAGAGAGGCACCAATAGGAGCCAAACCCCTTTTAAGTCCTAAGCCAAATCTTGATCCTAAACTCCCAATTGGGACTCAAGGCTCCAAAGTAAATGTGGAGCTAGAATTCAATCTCACTGAATCCGATACGGTTAAGAGAAGGCCAAAGATCAAAGACAAAGAGGCAGGTAACCACCAGGAAGCAAATCAAAAGACTCCAACTACCCCTATACCAGCCGAAGCAAGCACTTTTTGTAGTCCATTAGTGCCAAATGCTGTTGTGAACAGAATAGCTAAGATTGAGAAAGGTCCTTTAGGCTTGGAGAGAAAACACAAACAAGAAGAGATGGAGAAGAAAAGGGAGAATGTTGAAAAAACAGGTACTATTGCTAATCATGAATTCAGTTGCATAGCGTGACTGCCATTTATTGAGTTTACTAAAAAAATTAACATTTTAGTGTTCTCATTTTGCATGAATGTTTCCATTGAATTGAATGGGAGACTCCGAGTCAGAAAATAAAAGGGCATCGTTGCATGGCCCATTAGTTCTAGTCACCACAGAAAACATTCCCTCGTCCATGTCCTCTGTTGAATCCCTTTTTTTTTTTTTTTTTTTTTTTTTTTTTTTAAATAACCCCTTCCAGATATTTTACATTCATGTACGCAATAATGTTAGGATGGGCTGTAAGGAGCGTGTGTCAGGAGCTGAGCCCACTTCAGACATGCCAGTGGGCAGCTCTGTTACACAGCTAACAAGTGCATGCAGCAGTCAAGTGTAGTGTACTTTTACCTTTCTATTACACCCTTATGACATCATGGGTTGGGGGTACAATCCAGTGAGAGGACTCCCTCCACCTGTTAGTGGCTTGGATGAAGTAGTTACTGCTTACCATACCCAAGTAGTTAAGTGACTTAGATTAGAGTTCGCTTCAATCCCAACTGCTGGTAGTGGGTGTCAACTGTAGTTAATACTTGTCACCCACTATATATTGAGCTGGCTGTAGAATCCACTTCATACTCCATTCCAAAAAAATCACTGCCAATAATGTATCACCAAAATAATCTGGAAACTCAAAAAGAATAACAAGGTAGATCACTGTTACAATTGAGTAAACTAAATCAATTAAAACGTAACCTTAAATACATAAATATAAGAGATAAGAAATCATGAAAATATGCTCCAAAATAAACAGGGGTCAATACTGCAAAAATTGCAAATAAATACTAAAGGGGTCCAACCACATTCAAGGGACTTACCGCATCTGATGGTACCAGACTGATTCTTTCTTGTGTATATGTGGTTCCAAATGAGAGGGTTTGGTTGGACATTCCACTACCTTTTCCCTATGTATAGAAAAAGGGGGTACAGGAACTTGCCACGTAGTACCCTTAGAAAACACTAACTTAGCAGAGCATGCGCGCCCAAAAGGCGACCCCAAAAATTGACCTTCACCTAGCCCTGTAATTCTGCCTGTAGTCATGTATAAAGGAATGCACGTGCGCAGTCATAACCGGGATGCCTCAGGTGGGCACATGCACACAGTTGCCGTAACAGGCACATGCGCTATTGATAGATGGAGATGCCGATCTCCCTCGTGGCTGCAGTGAAATGTAACGGAAACAATGCGCGTGCGCCCACCTGAGGCATCCCGGTTATGACTGTGCACGCATCCACCTCATCCCAGCCATCAAGGCACATGAGCCCCACTCCGTGGAAGCATAGCAATGCGCACGCGCCAGGCACTGTGCTGTACATTACTACAGTGTCCTCTAGTATAAAGGAGAAATCTCCACAACCAGCGTCCCACATCAGCAAGTATAGTCAGCCGGTACATTCAGTTGCATCACTGGTCAGCCGACACAATTTGAAAGACTATTGAACAATAATGTCCAAGCATTATTCTAATTTCAACAAAAATACATAACTTCATGAGGCTGTTAAGGTTCTTGGTGTATATACAAGCCAGCAGTAAATATCTAGGCATGTGTAGTACATACCCCCTATATCCATGAAAATCCATGGGAACATAAATCATCCTCATAATAACAATATATAATAATAATAATACATAATGGTCTATAATGATCAATAATAAAAAAAAAATAGTGAATGAATGTTAGATCAATGCCCCAATCAGTCAAAAATGTAGATTAGGAAATTTATAACAGCAAATAGCATATTGGATAATATGCACCATGACCAGTAAAAGATTCAATATGATCAGTGCGCAAACTTCTCATGTCTACAAGAAATACTGTAAGGGTATTTTCATGGTGGTAAAATCCAGTAGCTCCAAAGAAAACGAGAACGAGAGAATGGAGAAAACAAATGGCAAAAGCAACAAAAATAAGACAAGGCAACTATAGGTTACATTTTTATTGAGGCCCAAAGGGGAAACTGATTTAAGTTTGCAGGTCTATTGACTCTGCTTCTGTAAGAGTTTTGTATCACAGTAAACACCTCTTGGAGATGGTCTAATAAGTTAAAGACCCCTAAAACTGAGGTCATCTATACATCCCTGAGGTACCTCTCTAATATGCCGAGAGATAAGAGTGTCTACACCTCTCCTAATATCCCCAAGATGGGCCCCAATTCTTCTCCTCAGCTGACTACGGGTTTTGCCCACGTAATCCAAAGGACAAGTACAGCATGCAAGGTAGACAACATTGGTAGATTTACAATTAATGAAGTCCGTGATCTTAAATTGTTGCCCAAACAAAGTACTGGAGAAAAGTTTGCAGACCTAGATTTTTGTACATCTTGCATCCTCCGAATTTAAAAATACCACAAGGTTGACGTCCCAACCACATATCTGCTGGTTTAGGTATTAAAAAGGCTCTCCTGCAGGCTCCTACCCTTCCAGGACGATGTTGTTGGCCTTGATGGTAAGGGCCCGTTTACACGGCAATGGACAAATACCGGTGTTTGTCCGGTTTGTGTGCCGTGCACACGGGGAGAGGGGGGACGGCTTTTCTCTGCGATGAGCGGAGAAAAGCCCTCCCCCTTCACATTCACTTGCACATATTCCGGCCAAAAACCAGACGGAAGAATGTGCATGTAGAATGTTTTACGGGCGGCCCGCGGGCGGAAAAAACGTCTGAAAAACCAGCCGCATACCCATGCTGTGGGGACATGCCCTAACAGGCACCTAAGATCTTTATCTAATAGGAGTAGGTCCCAATATTTAGAGATGATTTCTCTGACATTGTCCTCCTGATCATTATATATTTATCAGTATATTGGACACTAGTATTCTCCCACCAGCCCAGGAACAAATTGCATATGTAGGAGCACAAGTGCTCCCCTTTACTGTGCCCCTGAGCTGGTGGAAGTCTCCCCCTCTCTACTCCTCTCTAGTATTTTTTGTAGACATGAGGGGTTTGGAGACTGTATTTATTCATCGGATCATATTGAATCTATTAGTGGTCATGGATATTGGAATATATGCTATCTGGTATAAATTTCCCATGGATATTTTTGACTGATTATGGCATTGATCTAACATTCATTCACTAATTTTTTGGTTTATTATTTATCCAGCTTATAGAAGATGTTTTACATTTGCTGTGCCCTGGTGCCATTGCACATGCTGTATCTCTGTTTACTTCTATGGAGTTGGGCGCATTTTAAACTCTTGATGGTCATGGATGTGAAGTTATGGGCGCATGATTTGGCATGGGTTTCCGTTATCGACGGATGTTTTGCGTATGGATTAGAGGGAGACAGCGATTCCCCTTTTGACTGCAGTTAAAGTAAGTGCGCGCAACTTGGATTGGACTGTAACGCTGTGTTTATTGGTCAATCTCATGTGCCGGGTCCCTGTCAATCATTCAGGAGGTGTATACTCTGTAACTATTCGCACATTTTGGGATATACTCTCTTTTTTGGGGGGGGGAAATATATTTATTAGGTTCCATGTATAGGCAGTAAATAACATGTTGCAAAACTGTCATGTCTGAAGTAATAGAAATAAAGAGTACGCCAAAAAAATAAAGAGTTAAAGAGTTGCCAAGATGTCCGGCATTGAGAAGAGTAACCTAGATGTAGAGACTTCATGTTATAAGAATGCTGACCATAAAAGCATAAGGTAGAGGCATTGAGATCGAGTCATGACACCAGTTTTCTGTTTTAACTGACTAAAACAAACAACAACAAAATAAACAACACAACTGCAGTATAAGAAAAAAAAGGGGGAGGCGGGGGAAGGAGACGGGAAAGGTGGGCCACACCTCCACCGGGACAAGAAGGCATATTGGATCAATGCAGAACAGTTGATTTTACTGTTTGAACATATTCGTTGAAGGCTATAGGCGCATCTCCTAATAGCTGCAAGAATACTCTAGGAAAAGAATTGTACCCTAGCTCACAGAGAATTTTCAGATAGCTGGAGGCATCCCAGTGTGCCCGTTAGTACACCCTCGAGGTACCATTTAGAAAATCTAAAAGGGAAGACCAGTGACTTAATTTCTCCTGGAGACAAAAATGATTCTATGAAAGGTTTCCAGGTGGAAACAATATTCCAGTTAAAGTTAGTTGGGTGGATTCTACTTCCAGCCTTTCAAGATTAAGGTATGTTTTGGCTAATTTCAATACTTCTCCCACAGTGGGTATTGTAGTCTCTAACCACTTATTCAGATGCACCGCTTCACCGTTAAAAGGATTATGTGAATGAGTGTGTGGTATTTTGTTAAACCAGTGAGATCATGGAAAAGGCAGAAATTAGGTGTAAGAGGAACCTCTAGATCCCATCTTGATCTTAGGGTTTCCCTCAATTCCCTCCAAAATCCCTGAGAGACAGGACCACATCCCATGAATCAGGTCGGACTTCAGCTAAAGACATTTGGGGCAGGCTAGCTTGTGGTTAGGAGCAAGAGGGTGAGGCGGGATGTTAAATCCATATATTGCCTGGTGCATGAAGCGAAAATAAGTTTCCCTCCATTTTTCGCTGATAATTGCTTTGCTAATTTTGTTCCACCCTTCTAATGCGGTATGTGGGATATTCAGCTCCGGAAAGATACCCTCCCACTTGGATAATAGATTGGAAGCTCATTCAGGGATTTGTGAGTTTCTTAGTTTTGCGTATAGCAGAGAAAGCGAATGTTGGCAAGTTTGTGGACCCACCAAGTCATCGAAATCATTAGAAGGAAATTCCTTACTTAGGTTAACCAGTCTAGACCTTACAAAACTTAATACTTGACCGAATGAAAGAAAGTGTGAAATATTTAAGCTTTTGAATATTAAATAGATGGCCGAGATGGCTCTCCCAAGCTCTGTTTAAATTCTGGGTGGCCAATTAAGGGCATATATTTACTAAAAAAGACTGGGAGTTTAAACAATTCACGGAAAATCTTCCAAGTATCAATCGTATGGCGCATTAGAAGACAAGATCTGATATTGTGAGGAATACAAGAGAATTTGGTATGTAAGCGGCCCGGGAGGCTCCATGGAGAGGCAAATGCTGTCTCCAAGTCTGTGTTAGAATAGTAGGAAGTGTTTTTTTATCCAATCCAGACAATTCCGGAGATTACATGCGAGGTTATACATTCTCACGTCCGGAAGTTTTATACCTCCTGACAGTCTATGGAGCATACGTTTTGCTAGAGCAATTCTTGGTTTTGTTTGCCCAGACAAATCTTGAAAACCCTGTCTGAATAATCCTAACATCCGAGTGTTTTAGCAGTAAAGGGATAGTCTGAAGCGGATATAGAAGTTTAGGAAAGCTGATCATACGTCCTAGGTGGCAACGAGCCAGTGGGGAAAGAGGTAATTTTGACCATTTATCTAATTCTCTGAGGATCTTCATAATGAGAGAGGGATAATTGAGAGAGTATAGCGTTTCCGGGGATTTCCCTATGAGAATTCTAAGATATTTGATGGATTTATTAGTGATATTTATAGGGGTGTCTAAATGATCCAGCGGAAAAGGACACAGGTTAGGGGCATGTCTCAAAAGTGCCGTCTTTGTTTCATTAATTTTAAACCCTGAATAAGTCCTAGATACCCTTAATTGTTGGAACAGCTGTGGGAGATCCTCTCAGGATGTTCGAGAAAAAAATATCGTCTGTGAACAGAGCTAACTTCTGCTCAAAGGATTTTGATGCCCTCAAAAACAGGAGAGGATGTGAGAAACCTAGTGAGGGGTTCAATAGCTAGATAGAAGAGATAAGGGGAGAGGGGACAACCCTGCCTAGTGCCACGTGTGAGGGAGAAGGGTGTGGACAGAAAACCAGGCAAACAAATCTGGGCCTCAGGGTTACTGTACAGAGTGTGCAGAAATCTACAAAATGGTCCCGTGAGTCCAATTTTGTGTAATACCAAGTTTAACCACCCCCAATCAACAGTGTCAAAGGCCTTCTCGGTATCAATCGTGATGAAGGTTATTTGGGATTTTTTTTCACTTCATCCAAGACCAGCAAGACTTTTCTGATATTAATTATCGGCAACCTCTTTTGGACAAAGCCGTCCCGATCTCGCAGTGAAGGAAGGGAAGATGGACGGTGGTCACCATGACGAAATTTTGCCGCCTACCTGGCTTATTACCAAAACAGAATAATCTGGCTTCCGTTTTGGATTTAGAGAAAAGTTTTTTTTTTTTTCTTGCCAATGCTCATATTCCGTTTGGTAGTCTGCCATTTGGTTTTAGTTTCTGGGGAGTGGGAGGTCATGAATGCATCATAGGCTTCACGTAGGTCGTTGCCATATTGATTGACTTTATCTGTGAACTTTTTCTTAAGTCTGGATACCTATTCAATCAGCTTTCCCCTGATAACTGCTTTAGCAGTGTCCCAATAGAGTTGAGGGGTTTCTTGGCGAATTGCGTTATAAGAATGATACTCCATCTACCAGCCCAGTAGGCTTCATTGAAATCCCTAGTTTTTCACCAGGAATGTGGGAAATCTCCAAATAAAATATTTTCCTCCGGGATAACGCATTAACGGAGAGAGTTACAGGAGAGTAGTCTGAAATGACTAAGTCTCCAATCAATGTGTCTCTAACCTTAGACAGAAGTCCCCGGGAAACAAATATGTCATCAATGCGGGACAAGGTGTTGTGAGGGTGGGAGAACTCTCTTCTCTCAGGGTTGTGGATACGCCAGGCATCACAAACGTCTAGAATCCTAGCAAACCTTGCTAGATAGGTGTTAGTGTTTGTGTGTAATCCCCCCCCCACAGTTAGCCCTCCTCTCCTGTCCTCCTGGAAATGCATAATGGAGTTGAACTCCCCTCCCAAATTTTTTTTTATCGATGGAGTCTCCCAGAATAATTGATTCTGGGGCCTTGAAAAAGGTGGAACCCCAGTATTTGGGCCATGTATGTTATAAAGCGATAAAGGTTCATCCGCCAAACGCAAAACAACGTTACGCCATCTCCCATTGTTATCATGCCTATGATTGATAACCTGGCCACTAAAGTTCTTCCCATTAGTGATATCACTCCTGCTTTATTACCAACTGCAGGAGATCCACCCACATCCGTTTCATCTGTTCAAAATCCTTTTCATGCAGGTGAGTCTCCTGGAGGAGTGCTATGTCAATCTTTAGATGTTTAAGGGGAGCGCAGCCCTTTAATATTCCAGGTAACTATCTTCATGATCTGGAATCAAGATAAGGTTGCCAGTGTGGCCTGGTGGGAGGGGGAGGAAGGGAAAAAAACCATAAACATTCCAAAATATAGGGCTGAACGAAAGCCCAGCACTCTGGGGGAGAGCAACAACACAACAGCTCCTCCTTTGGAAGATGTGCAATGTGACCTCTCTTTTTTCCATTATGGATTAGGAAGCAAAGTAGGTAGGTCCCAGACCCACGTGGCTTGCTTATCGGAAGCCCGGAAAGAAGACAAAAATTAAATTGACCTCACAAACTTGCAATCAACCGAATTAACATTAAACTGGCACATATTACTACAGCGTAATGAAGGTCAACAATCAAAAACTCTTAGATTTTGCTAGATTGAAAGGGAATCTTCCTATCTATAAACAGAGTGCGCAATATGTCCAAAGTCTCAAGCAGTCATCTTGGAGGCCTGACGCTTTCTCTGTTCTTTTGGACTTGTAGAGCGGGAGGAATAGGAAGGACCCTGGTGGAATTGCATTCTCTCTAGTGGTAAAGGTGAAGTTTGCTGGAGAGAGGGGAACGATCGGGAGATCGTGGTGATGACGGTCTTGAATCTCTCCTGTTGTAGTCGTCAACTAAACCTGCGCCTCCTCTGGTGAATGGAACTTAGATATATTTCCATTTTTGTGAAATATTTTTAGGATCGCTGGGTTAAATAGGGCAAATTTTATTTGCTTACGGAAAAGGGCAGAGCAAATTGGAGAAAATGTTCGACATTTCCTAACAACTTCTGCTGAGAAGTCCTTGAAAACAAGGATTTTCCTTCCCTTGAAAATGAGATCAGATTTGAGTCTCCTGAAAGCTCGCAAAATTGCTACTTTGCCCATAAAATTCAAGAACTTGACCATTATCTGGCAAGGACGTTCTCTCAAAGCCGCCGGCCTGTCGTCTCGTGAAGTGGACTTGGCACCGCTTCTGAGGTCAGGGCCAATGCGATGTGCCAGTTCAACTTTGCAGGGACCTCTACGTCCCAAAGCTTCCGGAAGGTCTCTTTCACAAAGTCTAATTAGTTCACCGTCGGGCACCACTTCCTAAACACCGATAATTCGTAAATTGTTTTTTCTGGATCTATTCTCAAGATCTTCTATCTTGTCCTTTAGACGACTAGTTTCCTGGGTCAAATTAGTGAGTTGAGTGCGGACCTTATCCATGTCGCTAGTAAGATCCTGGAGTTGCAGGTCATGATCATCTAGCCATTCTGTGTGGATTTTGGCATCTGCTTTTACTTGGGCAGCCATTCGAGCTACGGAGGATGTCAGTGATGCTTGAAGGTCCGCAGAAATCTGCTTAGCTACTTCCGCCACAATTATTTTAAACTCGGAGCTGGATGGATCTATTGGTATATGGCTGGCATCTGTATAGGTTATCTGGGTGTTTTTAGTCTCTGCTGAGTCAGTTGGCGGGGTTTCAGAAATGTCCCAATCCGAGGCAGAAAGTGAGCCCTCTGGCTGTTCCTGTAGATGAGGCTGACTGGGAGGCTCAGAGGAAGCAGGCGCCTGGCCCTTGCCTTCCTTGCCAGTTTGTTTAACATTTTTAGTGCGGCCCATTTTGCAGATGTATTTTTTTTCCATAGACAAGTTATGACCGAAGGGCTGAGGGGTGCTTGGTGAAGATTGCTAGGAGGGTAGTAAAAGTCGCCAACTCTTTTAAAGGATAGTTATACCTTCAGGTAATAGATGTTAAGTCAAAGCAATGAGATAGGGGAGCCCTATGGCGGTATTAGCAGCAGTGGGTATCTCTGTAGAGTTACTGGTTACTATTCACAATAATCACTGCATGTCAGCCTGATTAACTCAGGCAGTCCACTGGCTCATTAGTGGTGTTGCCAGAGATAGTAAGTGGATGTAAAGCGCAATGAGATGCTCCTGTCCAATAGGTAGTAAAGAATAGTGATATAGTTCACTGTCAAGAGAGAGATGTTGTAATCCCTTTATACATGACCACTGTATATGTTTCAGTGTCTGTATAGTGAGCATTCCTTTATACAACCCATATTAATACTCATAGTATTGGGCCGAGCTTTGACCTGCTTAGTGCTTGAGCTATGTGGTCTCTCCATGGTATATAAAGCTCCTGTTTTGTAGTCTTTACTAGGCTACCTTTACCTGTTGAATATTCTCCAAAAAAATGGGGAGGTCAGGCATGACATTTTAATTTGTGATTTCTCACCTCTTTCTACAGTGTCACCCGCTGCAGAGGGTCTCACCAGGAAACCTTATATGTTTTATGTCCATTGGATTAGGGATTACTGCCCAAGTAGGATGTTTTGGATCCCTTATTGGAGTTAGTAAATCACTGTGTATATATAAGGTTTCCCTGTTAATAGGTGGTGTACCACCAGACTTGATAATAGAAAAGGAGTTATTCCTTCACAATTAGAAAGGGATAAATTGAGAGGTTAGAAATCAGGTTTTTAAATAGTGTGTATTGAGGTTAAGTGTTATACATAATAAAAGTTACGTTTTAGTGCTCTATAGATTGAGAACTGATAGAGCTTAAGTTTGCCTATGGCAAAATAGTAAATGTAGACCTTTACCTGTTGCACACAGGTTCACCTGTTCATTCTCATTGTTTGTTTTTTTTTTAAGCAACTTTCCTCCCCCACGGGGATTCCTAACTATTGTTTGGATTAAATGCATATGGATATGTTTGCACAGGGTGAGTTACAGGGCTAGGTGAAGGTCAGTTTGTGGGGTCGCTCTTTTCGGGGGGCGTGCTCCACTAAGTTAGTGTTGTTTTCTGAGGGTATTAAAGGGCAAGTTCCTGTACCCCCTTTATCTATACATGGGGTTGGTTGGACATTCCACTGCCTTTCCCTCTCATTTGGAGCCACATATACATAAGAAAGTATCAGTCTGGGACCATCGGATGTGGTTATCCCCCTTGAATGTGGTTTAGTATTTATTTGCAATTTTTGCTGTATTGGTGCCTGATTATTTTGGAGCATATTTTCATGATTTCTTATCTCTTAGATTTATGTATTAAAGGTTATATTTGATTTAAGTTTAAATCACCTTAACTGAGGACCCTTGACGTTGGTTGTGAGCTTGCCTTTTTTGGCCAAAATATCAACTAATACCTTATGTTTGATATTTTTTTTTAGTATGTAGTTGTGTCCTGTAATACAGGGGGTGTCAGAATTTTGTGTTGGACACTTGAAACATGCTGGGCAACCTGCTCAGTTGAATAGTAAGGGTGTCATCATTGTTATAAGCCAGCATGGTGCACCATACGTAACCGTATAACTGGCAGACTTATCTATAAGCAATTGTAATACTAGTAATTTTCTCCCTCCCCCATGGACAGAAGGAGTGCGAGTGGTTGTGTAACAGGAATTTTGCATTTGTGCATTCTCCTCTGTATGGTACTGTAGCTTTTCTGCATACTGGTATGAACTGGTTCTTATTCAATGTGAAGTTTTTTACTAGGCACTTGACCACTTGTGGATGGGTGTGTGAGCAGTTGTTCATCAGTGAGCTGTATCTGTGCAATTTTATCCATGTAGCATTTGGGCTTTTATTGCCTCCTAGCGGGAATGTTTTTTGTCTAACCATGGAGCTGGGAGTATGGCCTTATGTCTGTGTTTGTCTTGGCAATATAACAACACCTTTTTAACAGTCTTCTGACATGACTTTACTACAGCAAAGGCTTCCTTGATGGAGACACGAGATGAGAATACCCCTTTAGGTTGAGAGCTCTCCAGTTCTTTAAGCTAATGTTAAAAGGGGTGTTCCCATCGATAGCATATGCCATCAATGTGTGATGGGAGCAAGTGCCACCTCTGGGACCTCCACCTCTTACGAGTACGGGCCTCCGTCCATTCAGAACGGAGAGCAGGTCGTGCTTGCGCACTGCTCTCGTTTCTGCTTTTTACACGGCTGTATTTGAAACTTCCATGGAAAAGAATAGAGAGTATTGCAGAAACATTACCTACTATCTTTTCTGAATGAAGACTTTAGTGAGTCCATTTCCAAGGTGCTATCAATATGCGATATGGTAACACCCCTATAGCATTTCCATATATATCACTGGGATTGTAATAGATAGGCATTATAGTCCAATGAACCCTAAATGATCCTAACCACTATCCCTAAATAATGTCATTGTCTTTCGTGCCTGCTGTAGAGCACCTTGAAAATGAAGAACCATCTCTTACACCCAGGCTACAGACTGTCATTTTATGTTGGGTAGTATTGTTTCAATAATGAGGCAACTTTTTAGATGTTCTGCTTATATTAGGTCTATACTCACCGGCCACTTTATTAGGTACACCATGCTAGTACGGTTGGACCCCCTTTTCCTTCAGAACTGCCTCAATTCTTCGTGGCATGATTCAACAAAGGTGTAGCAATGATGCTCTATTGGTTACCCAGGGGCCCAAAGAGTGCCAAGAAAATATTCCCCACACCATGACACCACCACCCACGGCCTGAACCGTTGATACAAGGCAGAGGATTCATGCTTTCATGTTGTTGACGCCAAATTCTGACCCTACCATCCGAATGTCGCAGCAGAAATCGAGACTCATCAGACCAGGCAAACGTTTTTCCAATCTTCTACTGTCCAATTTCGATGAGCTTGGGCAAATTGGGGCCTCATTTTTCCCTGTTCTTAGCTGAAAGGAGTGGCAACCCGGTGTGGTCTTCTGCTGCTGAGCCCATCTGCCTCAAAGTTCGCCGTACGTGCATTCAGAGATCTCTTCCTGCCTACCTTGGTTGTAACGGGTGGCTATTTGAGTCACTGTTGCCTTTCTATCAGCTCGAACCATTCTGCCCATTTCTCCTTGACCTCTGGCATCAACAAGGCATTTCCGCCCACAGGAAATGCCGCTCACTGGATGTTTTTTCTTTTTCGGACCATTCCTGTAAACCCTAGAGATGTTGTGCCCTGAAAATCCCAGAGATCAGCAGTTTCTGAAATACTCAGACCAGCCCTTCTGGCACCAACAACCATGCCACTGACAAAGGCACTCAAATCACCTTCTTCCCCATACTGATGCTCGGTTTTGAACTGCAAAGGGGATTCTTGACCATGTCTACATGCCTAAATGCACTGAGTTGCCGCCATGTGATTGGCTGATTAGAAATTAAGTGTTAACGAGCAGTTGGACAGGTGTACCTAATAAAGTGGCCGGTGAGTGTATATCGGTTGAGGACATGTATTGTATACATGTATCTTCCATTTATAGTTATAATCTCTCTCATCACAAATTGTACCTTTTTATGGTTTACAGGCTCTCAGACGCACTTGGTAATATCTGGCCCGGAACAGGTTTTACAGAAGCCTTCATGGGGTTCAAATGGTCCACCCCCAACTACAAATTCTATTTTATGGGCAAACGAATCTTGCACTGTCATTAGGGAATGGAATAAGGTGCCTGTACAGAGCAATGACAGATCACAGCTAGGGCCACTGCAATATTCCACCTCGCTACAGAAAACCCAAGAAGCACAAGATAAATGTACCAGGTATTTTCTGTTATAATACAGGTTAACGTTATAATAACATATGCTACAACTTGACTGACTTACCCTGTAGCCCTCTAACAATTGCTGAAAGTAGATGTGATAGTAAATAACAATGGGTACTTTAACCCCTTAACGACCCTGGACATGTGAGTACGTCCCAGGGTCGCATAGGAGCTTTGCAGGGGGATCGCTCCGTGATCCCTTTACACAGCCGCTGGGTGCAAACGGCTAATTGCAGCTGACATCCAGCGGTTACAACGCAGGGGGGCCCCGCCGCCTGCCCACGCTGTTTAACCCCTTAGACGCCGCGGCCAAGCTGGCCACGGCATCTAAATAAATGAAAAACGGTGCTGCGCACCGTTCTTCACTCCGATCGGGACATCAGCGGTGAGATCGCTGAGTCCCGATGGGCTAACATGGCAGTGGGAAGCCTTGTGAAGGCCTCCATCGCTTTCATGTTTTGAATTTCCCCACTTCCGGCCCCAAGCTGGAAGTGGGGAAAACGCCATCTTGGTACACCCTAATGCATTGTCTATGCACTGCATTAGGCTGTATTAACGATCGCACCCCCTAGTGGTAAAGCGCCCGAAGGGGACACAATGTTAAATTGAAAAAAAGAAAAAAAAAATTAAAAGTTCAAATTACCCCCCTTTTGCCATTTTACAAAAAAAAATAATAAAATAATAAAAGTTACACATATTTGGTATCGCCGCGTCCAAAAAAAAGTCCAATCTATAAAAATATACCATCCTTTATCCCGTATGCTGAACACTGTAGAAGAAAAAAATTCCAAACGCCAAAATTGCGGGGTTTTTTTTGGTCATTTCACGTCCCATAAAATTTGGAATAACAGTGACCAAAAAAGTCGCATCCATTTCAAACTGCTAGCAATAAAAAGTACACTTCAGCCCGCAAAAAATGCCCCCTCACTGACGTCCGTAGGTGTTGGTACAAAAAAGTTATTGGTCGCACAAATTTCAAAAATAGAAAATGTTTGGAATTTTTTTACGGTACCGAAACATAACGGAAACCCTACATGTTTGGTATTGCCGGATGCGTATCAACCTGTAGAATACAGATAACACATTATATTTACCGAAGATTGAACGCCGTAAAAGCAAAACACCCGCAAACATGGCACAAGTATGTTTTTTCCACAATTTGTTCCACTTGGAATTTTTTTGCAGCTTCCCAGTACATTCTATAGTACAGTGAATAACACCATTAAAAAGTACATCTTGTCCCGGGAAGGCAAGGAGGGAAAAACGAAAGTGTCAACAAAAAAAACCCCGCAAGGTCCTTTAAAGGGTTAAATCATTTTTTTCCATAGCGATATGCCATAACCTGGATTTGTGGGAACACCTATTTAAGCAGAGAATATTGCATGTTATAGATGTTGGGTAATTCATTTTGATTTTTGTGTATTAAAAACTACAACCACATAAAGGTAGTAATATCCTGCTTCTCTTATTAGTGACACAGGTCCTCTGACAAAGAACATCTTAGATGACATCAGTACAATGTTTGATGACCTGGCGGAGCAGCTGGAAGCCATGTTGGATTGAGGAGGCCTATTCACATTTTTTGGCACTTTAACTGAGACTGCATGACAGCACAGCTCCACTCACATTGGGCATCTCAACAGCTGTGGCTCCACATATTGCACAACAATCACTGTCGATGAATTTGGTTCTGATTTAGAACTTTTGCTGCAGCACTCTATCCACCTTTCTCGCACACTTTTATGGACAGGGCCTTGTTGTGGCTATTGCATTGATCTGAAAGATTTTCATAGTTCTAAATCACCAATACTTTTCGTTTATTATAAATATATAAAATAACCATCTCATAGGACCTAATGTCCCTGCCCCAAGCTTGTCTATGTACTGCCTCACCAATTTTAGTTGGACTAAAACTTTATTATTCTCTCATTGCTTAAAAGAAACTGTAAATGTTTGATTTTTTTTGTAAGAAAAGTCTATTTTAAAGTAATTTTATATATATATATGTATGTATAAACCTTTATAAATATATATATGTACTAACCGGAATATGTCAGTGCTATCTGTTTAATGCTATTTTGTTACCTAGTGTTAAAGAGGCTTTGTCATTTGGCAAAGTCTTTGCTGAGGCCGGCTCATAGGGAGCTACGCGCTGGCCTCAGAGAGCCGGGAGATGGCCATGCTTGCGCAGTTCTCCCCGTTCATTTTTATGGGAGCGCACTCTCGCAGCTATATTCGGAACTTCCGTAAACGTGAATGGAGTAGTGCTGCACCAGTGTGGCCATCTCCCTATTCTATGAGGCCCGCTTGTAGTAGCTACAAGCTCGCCTAAGGAGGGATTTCTTGCCAATATCATTGGGGGACAAAGCACCTTGGATATAGGCCCTTGCCCTAAGAGGCTCACCCGAGGTGGAACAAACGTGTTGGGCCTGCCCAGATGGATTATATGCCTCCTGCTGACACCAGGCTGATTAGTTTTTATCCTGGTGTCAGTAGGAGGCAGATGCTGCTTCACAGCTCTGCAGAGTTTTGTTTCTCTTTGTTTGCAGGCGGTGATTGAGTACCTGGCTCTCACCTACTGGAGAGTGATTGAGCTCCTGACTTACTTATTGGAGGGTGAGAGAGCCTCTGGCTCTCACCTATCAAGGGGGTCATCAGCACCTATTTTCACCATAACATTGTCCCCCCCTGAGGGCGTCAGGAAACCATTCAGTTCTTTAGCTGGCTGATCTTCCTTTATGCTGCTCACCCGTCCCCACCTGCTGCCTCCGCGACTTTGGATAGGTAAGTACCCAGACTTCCTCCAGTTGGGGGTAGTCAGGATTTTCATTTTTTTGGGGAGTTGGAGGACTTTCGTTTTCCTGCGCCCAAGTCACCTCCCCCCCCCCAACCCTGCGGCGGTTATCCCAGCCGCATGGATCCTTGTGAGGGTCGGGAGCAAGCTTCCCCTAGCCGGCACTAAGCAGCAGAGCATGTTCAGCCCAATGTGACTGTTTTTTGGCAACCATGCATGGCACTGTCTGCTGGGGGGTAGGATGTTTCCCCCTAGGGGCAGCAGGCACTTCCTATCAGCTTTGCAGTGCTCCGGGGCCACTCAAACCATCCGGGCTGTGCGTGGGCCGAGATTTCAAATTTAATCCCCGGCTTCTGGAGGCCTAGACCGCATCCTCTCCAGGGCTTGTTTCGCCCTGGGTACTGCCCAAATTTTTTCAGGCAATCTATGCCCTCCTCCTTCAAAGGGTAATCATGCCAGTCCCAGAGTTTGAGCAGTTTCAAGGATTTTATTCAAACCTTTTTATGATACCCAAGAAGAATGGCTTCTTAAGGCAAGCGCTGGACCTCCTGGTGGCCATCACTTCCATCCACTGAGTGTCTGAACTGGCGGTTTTGTCATGTAAATCCCCTTTCTTGGTGCTCCATAAGGACAAGGTGGTTTTATGTCCCGTTCCTAAGATTCTTGCTAATGTGGTTTCATCGTTTCATATCAATGAGGACATAGTTCTGGTCTCTTTTCACCCCTCACCCTCTCATCCTCGAGAGCGGTCATCACATTGTTTTAGACATGGTCCGGGCCGTTCAGATCTACCTCTCTTTGGGGACTCCGAGGCCCTCTTTGTCATTCCAGAGGGTACGCACAGGGGCTTGGCGGCCTCTAAGGCCACCATTGCCAGCTGGATCCAGTCTGCAGTTTCGGAAGCCTATCAGTCTAAGGGGGAACCTCTTCCGTTTCGGGTCACCACTAATTCCGCACGAGCGGTTAGTACCTCCTGAGTGGTTCGGGATCAAACTTCAGCTTTACAGGTTTGCAAAGCTGTCACCTGGGGTTCGGTCCATACTTTTTCTAAGTTCTACCAAATCCATGCCTTGGCCTCAGCTGACGCAAGCCTCAGCCATAAGGTACTTCAGGCAGCAGTGTGCTAATGGCAGCCACTGCTGGTGAATTTTTTTGTTACCTGTTTTTGTACTTGCCGTAAAATCCTTTTCTCGTCTGATTCATTAGGGGACACAGGTCCTTCCCTTTTTTTTTTTTTCTCTCTATGGAATCAGATTTTTTTTTATTGCTTTTGTACCAACTGGCCAGGCTGGCATCAGCAGGAGGGATATAGTCCATCTGGGCTTGCCCAACACGTTTAATCCGCCTAGTACACCTCCTAGGGCAAGGTCCTATCCCCAGGGTTCTGTGTCCCCCAATGAATTGGACAAGAAAAGGATGTTACGGTAAGTACAAAAATCCGAATTTTGCCAAATGCAGTTTTGGAATATTGCTGATAAGTCATTCTGTGACCAGATTTTGAACCATTGGGTCAGACGATCTTATTACCATTCATAAAATATTTGGTTCATGATGACTACAGGAGTTAAATAATAGCAATAAAGAGCGCTTATAATGGTTCTGTAATCAAGCCATGCCACAATATTTTACTGATTTCTATTTGGTCAGCCTTACTATATTTATATATGTTATACTTATATTTTACATTCCGAAATGTTAAATTTTCCTCGAACCCCAAACACATATTTTCAGTGACAGGAGTTCCCACAAGTGGCCCACAGAGGAAAACCATATTCCATTCACAACATTATCTACTGCTTCCCTCTGAAAAAACATTACATGGAAACAGTGCAGTATATGCTTCCAATATTATAAACCGCTCTACTGAACATCTGAACTGAATAAACTTTTGTACTACCTGCAGTTGTATGCAGTTGATATCATCTAAAAATTTCCTTTAAAATTGGCCAAACAGAGTAGAGAAATCTTTCTAGGAGAGTGAATGTGGGTGCTTACATCCATGACAAACTGAGAGTGATGGCATGAAGACCACTAGGGATTTTGAAGCAAACACTTTCTCCGCGCTAGGGCACCAGTTAACTCGATTTCTCTTTTAGTTTCCATGGGGAATTTGTATTTGCAGTTTTTTCCCCTAGATCACCAGAACTGACAATCCCCCTTCTCTGCCCAAGACCACCACAAATCATTGCAGTAACCCATTCTCTGCCATTAACACCAAGTAGACTACCAAGGATAAAACTAATGACCGCCTTCTCTGCGCTAAACTACCAGGGATGACCCTTATAATCCCTTTCTCTGCACTAGACTATCGGATCCGGGCAGTAACGTCTTCACTTCTATAGACCACTAGGGATACAAACCTTAACCTGTTTACTCACCTATATTACCACGATTGCAGACTCTAACCTTACAGCTATTCTAAACTTCAGGAATGTTACCATAAACCCACTACAAATTTTTTGAGGCCATTAAGCAATATTTATTTCCTGCTGTTTTAGATCACCTAGTTTAGAAACAAACAGTGTTCAGGTCCCAGTTTGGGATTGTCTCATTCTTCCTGAGCGGGGGAGGGGAGTTTACCAGTAATGTATGAATAAATTGACAACTGTTACCATTATTTTTGTCAAAGGGGTGTGTCCCTACATAACCACTGTCCAATCAGTGTTTATGTAGGGATACATCCCACTGACAACATATAGCATATCTTCTTGGTCTAATATCCACAATCATAAAATAAAGTTAAAAAAGCTGATTGAACTTATATTACATTGCGTGTTGATCAAGAGCCAAAAACAAAATCTGTCATGTTGATAGCACTGATTTTCATGCATAAGTAAAAAGCCTTCTTGAATACATTGCATTTGGCAAGCGCAATAATAATTTATAGCAGTGACAAATAGCTGCCACATGAGAAGATAAAGAGGCCATGCTTTTCCCCTTCCGTTTACCCTTATACCAGAATTAATGTCTAAATAAAGTGCCAAGAAGAAACTTTGACTTCAAAACCTCATTTGCCGTCGTGTGCTCACATATAATGGAGATTATTCTGGCGTTTATAAATAGGTGACGTAGTTACCAACACAGATGGAATACGTCATGTGTAAGATTGCATCTTTAGGGTATGTTCACACGTCATCTTGCTTCTGTGTGAACATACGCTTTTCAGATGCCTGTCTGGGTCCATCTGAACGGACCCAGAGACGCATCTAACAATTAGCAGTGAGTTTATCACTGCCGTCAATGAGGAACATGCAGCGGCGTTCACAGAAGAGATCGCCACTATATGTTTGCATCGCGCCTATCGGGTCCGTCTTCTATGAAAGACGAACCGATAGGCGCGATGCAAACACGCAGCGGCGATCTCTCATGTGAACGCCGCTGCATGTTCCTCATTGCCGGCAGTGATAAACTCACTGCTAATTGTTAGATGCGTCTCTGGGTCCGTTCTGTCCGGCCCAGAGACGCATCTGAAAAGCGTATGTTCACATGGATGCAAGACGCCGTGTGAACATACCCTTCTAGTCTACAATTGTTTCCTGGCCAGGGTTCCTTAGTCCACTGATCATGGATGCCTCAGAATACAGAAACAGCTAGAGCTGTCACCTTTTAAAATAGAAAAGGCAAACTGATTTGTGCCTACTTAAATATGATGTGTAAGGAAAAAAACATATCGAAGGCAAACCATTATAAAATGCTTTACCTACCACACACCAAGGTTGTTTGAGGCAGAAATACCATTTGGGGTTTCCCAAAAGTAGAAATATTTTTCAGGGGTTTTCAAAGTTGGGAATCACTAGTCAAAAAGGTCAGCAATTCATAAGCAACCCTGTGAGTACAGCAACCTGTGTAAATTAGAAGGGATTTAAATTAAATTTACCCAAAAAGGGACCAAAGGAAATCTATTAGCATCCAATGTACCTATTTTGTCAACTGTAGTTTTAAGTTAAATAAAGCTGGACTTACACTACAAAACGTTGCCATTCAAATTGATGTTTGTTTTATCCCGGGGGAGGGAAGGGTTAAATTGTGCAGGCTATATTTTGTAGACAAGGAATTTATACTTCCTCACATTCAGTAGCTCTGAATGGGTAAGTCTGTTATGTACTCCTTTACTAATCTCCGTACTGGCTACGGTTGCAAGACTAGTTTGTGTGGCGAGTGACATCTCTACTGAGTTTTTTTACTTTGAGTGTGAATAGTCTTTATTGTGAGCTGATGAAATTGGAGCCGATCTCAAAATGGCCTTGGGATAGACATTACTTTCATGTAGGTCATCGCTGAGTGTATAGAAGAAAGTGTTCATCTAATTATAGAAGAAACATGAATGCTGTACTGTAAATGCCTGTAGCGGGCGTGAGCTGAGCAGAGAACGATCTGGCTGCATTTCTTCTTGCCAGCCTGTAGTTTGAAAGTGAATAGAAGTAATTACATTAAAGTTTTTAAAGGGTAGGGGGAACTGTTTGTTTATCTTAGTAAGTCCTGCCAGCAGGATTCAAACAGTACTGGGAGCAATGGACAGCAGTTCAGAGCTGGGGAGTTGTGCACTGCTGTCATAAAAATGATGACTGTAGCTTTGTACATCAGTGACTCATCAGTCCTACCTATTATCATTCTTATGACAGCAAGTACAGAGCTGGAGAGGGGCATTACACACGGTCAGGACATAGACCCTAGCAGTGATAACTATGGAATGTCCTAGATTGCAGTGCAGTCTGGGAATTGTAGGAAAGAGATGCTGGAGAACTGATGACACTCCCAGAAGCAGGAAGTTTCACTGCAAAAAGTGGATCTTGTGATAGGTGAATAAGGGAGGCAAAAAAAATATAAATGCTGTTCATAGTGTTCTATGAAATCTTAAAATTCCTGGATAACCCCTTACTGCCGGAGCCAGTTTTGGCCTCTCTGACAGAGCCCCATTTTTAAATCTGGCATGTGTCACTTTTTGACACTTTTTAACCTACCCATGTGATTCAGAGGATTTTCCTCGTATACATTTTGCTTTTATAGCTAGTAAGAAAATTTTGCGTCCAAAAAAGATCCTTGCTGTTAACTTGTGATAAACATCGTTGAAAAAAATCTTACCATTTTTCACAACGTACAAAAATTTCTGCTGCGTGTAAAGACAGATAATTCCCACTCAAAATAGTATTATAACTAAGACATCTACCACGTCTATTGTAAGTTGGCATCACATTTTTTAAATGTCCTTTTTCTTTATTTTTTTATAACATGCAAGAGGGGCTTAGAAATTTAGTAATTATATATTCAAAAAATTCAGGAAAATATGCAATATACATTTTCTTAGGAGACACCCCAATCTACGTGATTTTGATTGCGCTTAGTATTGTTAGAATACCCCATAAATTACTTCACCTAAGAACACACCCTCTTAAAAGAGGCGACCCTAACACACCATGTGATCATACAAAGCTGTCTTACAGATCAACAATGATGTAAATATAACAAAACATGAAAAAAGTTTACCTTTTGTAAGCAAAATCTCCATAATTATCAGTCCTAATAATATGAAGAATTATCTAGTAAACAGCTGATAGGGAGCGAGCCTCAATCTCTTGGCCAAATGGCAGGTCAATCACCTGTGCCTATAATCCGTGTTTTCAACGGCTTTATTCCCGACGGTATTATTGTGCGCCGTATTGAGCGCACACAAAACCGCCGTGAATAAAGGGCGGGCCGGAGCGCGGCAGGGCGCCCGCTACCGGCCCCATAGACAATGCATGTGTTTACCGGCCGTATGCGCGTAAGAAAATTCATGGTCACTTTCTCCCCCTGCACGGCATTTGCACCCGAGCGGGAGGAGCACACGTTCCACTGTTCTCAATGAGACAGTTGGATTACCGTAATACTTTACTCCGACGGATGGTCGCCGTAACTGAGTCGCAAATCCGGGCGCGCAGTCCGGACGCCAATACGCGCGGCAGACAATAAGCCGTGTGAAACGAGGCCCCTTAACTCGCCATGTCCCTACACATTCCAAGTTTGTATGCGCACAGCAATTCCATAGCTTGTATGCAACTGTGCAGTCATGGAGCATGTGGAGAGCTCTATTAGCAAGCAGTCTTGTTATTTTATTGCCTTTTAATTTTTATCCCAAGTGTTCATAATATGCCGATAGGCGTTCTATCAGACACCTATATTAGTAATGAGCTAGGGGCTTGGTGATTACCCAGACGGCGATAGATGTAATGTCAACTCCAATGTTGATATTAACCCTCTCACTATCACCTACAGTATCTACTGAGCACCAAGGGTACTGAAGGGCCCTGGTTTACTGTCAGCAATGGAAACCTTTCTGCACTAGGGCTTTCAGCCCCCAACCTCTCAATGCTATTGTCACTAACCATAGTACAGAAAATACTTTGGATTTTTTTGGCGATTTCAGTATTTTAAATTCCGCTGAAAATCTGACGGAACCTGTGCTGCAAAACAGCGATGGAAAATCTGTGCTGTAATTCTATACATCATCTAGGTTTCTACCCTCAGTTTAAACTCAGCAGAATATGCAACATTATCTTGTATAGTCCGCCGGACCCTGCACATTTTTTGCCACAAATCACGGACTTTATAAGAACATTTTGGTCAATGCTGAATGCACAATGCCTACTCTGTCCGTAAAACTTTTAGATAGGCCACCATAGGAGATGATACTTAACACATTTCACACGCTCACCTCGATGAGATCTGCCTGTATCTCGTCCCAAAGCTGGTGCATCACAGGCTATGTTAACGTGGCTTATTGTTGGGACGGATTCAGTCCGAAATTCGCCAGCTGTACTGCACGAACTATTGCGACTGAACTCCGTCCCATCAATACAGTATTCCACAAAATCTCAATAGAAGAACTATGGATCATCCGTCTCCTCTCCCCGCTCACCGATATTTCGCGACGGAGTAGAAAATTGACGTCACTTGACATGGCGGGATCACGCGAGCCTCAGAAAGAATGAGTGCCTAATGGTGATCCTGACGAGCGCCGCCCCCGCCCCAACTGCACAGCACTAACGTGTTAATTACGATACCAAGACAAATCCGTCCCCAGCACTTACACCAATGGATAAATCCAATGGTTAGCATAGCACAATAAGGTCTTAGAGGGCCTAAGACAAACAGCAGCGCAGCGTTGGAGCGCGATGACATCACTTCATCGGCTCTGCTTGCACAGCACATGAGTATGGCAGGGGCAGAGAGTGCAAACAGCTTTCTCCCAGCCCCGCTGTTCATAAACTGAATCTTGTCGTGCCTCATTGCAAGGACGCACATACAATTCTCTAAACCTAAAGGCAGCGAAAACAGGCCGGGCCTGTGGCCTCCTCATTCCTGCAATTAGTTGTGAACAAAGGCTAGCAACGCTGCCAGCAGCCATGCAGCAGTACCGGCTGAGAGCTCTAACACACCTTGTATCAACGGCAATATGCCCGGATCACCAGGACATTCAATCCGCCACCCCAGAACAGGCCCTAGATACCAAGACTGTCCCTACAAAGAGCCCAGGAGGGTTTGAGGTACAGTAAATTACCACACCAACATACCACACCTGTCATACTTACCAGCATAGCACAGATCACAATTAGAGCATACATGCATGTATGGCAAACGTGCTCACAGTCATATACACCAGCTACCTAACTTGCGATATAACACAACATCATCAAACTCACCACACGTCACGACACTAAGGCAAAATGAGTAATGAACGGGGCTGCACACGACTAATTCTGGCATGTGCAAAAAACCTGCATAGCCTCCTACATTTAAAATAGATTAAAAAACGTTAAACTGGACATGTCTGCACCACTCCAAGAGTAAGTCATAGCTTTTGAATGAAGCCAATTTGAGTGGGGCGTTGTAGTGGCGTTAGTTGCACAGATTATTGTATGATTAGACAATATTTATGAATGTGTAGCACCTAAAGTCAAGAGCATAACACAGTCAGGTCAAGAGGCAGACCAAGTTCTCAAAGTTAGAGGTCTGTCAGAGCCCAAAAGTTATCTTAATATAGATTAAAATCCTTTTCATTTTCATTTTATATCTACAAAAATGAAAAATAAAAAAAAATTAGAAAAAAAAGTTCCTAAAAAAGTTTATACAGCATACACAACAACATCTCCATGGCCTACCATCTAACTATATTTAGAATGAAATAAAAATGGTATTAAACGCTAAAGTATTAAAAAATATACATTTTGTTAAGATTTTAAATTAAAAAAAAAAAATGAAAAATTCAAAGAACAGAATGAAATTTAAAAATGTTACTATTTTTTTTGTATGTTAATTCATCTAAATGAAACCTGTTTTATTCGTCTATAGGATGAAGAACATAAGCTCAATCATACAAAATGTTTCTCTTTCGCTACTACCTTCATAATGCTCTCCCTGCTACAAAAGTAAATCAGTGTGTTGAAAGTGTCGCCAAGAGAAATAGCTAATTATGGTTGCTTCTTCACACGGGCATTTTGGTTGTGTTGACTGAGTTATTGTCTCAAAAAAAGAACCACCAAAATGCGTCAAAAACGCGTCCGATGTGAAAGCAACCTTAAAGGCCGCGTTACACGTTAAAACACCAAATACCAGTCGGAAATCCTGACCATATTTTGTCTTTTTTTTGTAGCAGGGGGAAGGTTCTGTCGATGGATCCGATTCCAGACCTCCCCCTTGGCACCCACATGTTCATGTTTCGCCCGAAAAACGTTTTCGGACCGCCGCTGGTGTAAAAAAACGTCCGGCGTTAAATCCGTGCAGTGGGGACTGCTGCATGGATTTTCTATTGAATATCTATTAGGGAGCCGTTGCTTGTGGGTTTTCAAAGGTTTGTAAAACCCACAAACCGTCGGAAAAAACGACAAATAACCTGTGCCGTGGGGTCATGAAATTAGGTAATGTTGAGACATGGCATCTTGCGGCGCATGGAACCTTTGTGCGCCACATAGAACCCCGTAATGTGTTAAGAAAGAACATGCTGATCTGACGCGCCTTTCTCTTCACTAAAACGCAGAGAGGGCGGTCCCCCTTGACATGCGGCCCCAGACACACTTTTTCATTTTCCCTAACCGACTTTCTTTCTGACTAGTGTATCATACGTGGCAGGAAAAGAATGGCTGAGTAATCATAGCTCTGTATGAGAGCTAATAGAATTCCCATAATTAAACAGTATGTCTAATATCGGGCACATTGCAGCGTCAATTATGCCCGAACTAAGTCCTTGAAACAAACGCCAATGTGAACATAGCCTTAGGGTATGTTCACACGGCTTATTAGCTGCTTATTTCGGTGCACATTTGCCACATATTGTCTTTTATACACGGCGAAATAGTGCGCATCAAATAACGGTAATTCATAGCTCTTCAAGAGAGAGCTACGGATTAAATACGAACGTCGCCCACTGTGTACAATACGCGCAGGAGGACGAATCTCGACATGTGAATTGTTCTCTTAGTGACGAATTAACTGCCGCGCTGACAATGTATATGTCTATGGCCGGTGCCCGGCCACACCCACTGTGCTTTGAGGCGAATTACACATCTAGATCGAGCGCGTGGTTCCAAATAAACGGCGTATTCTGTGAGGCAGCGATACTATACGCACCGCAATAAGCCGTGGGTGAACAACGCTCTAGGGTATGTTGCACATGGCATAATTGCGGCAAGCCATAATTAATGATGTTTTAGGATTAAATTTATGTTCTGATTTTTATACTTTATCTTCTTAGTGACTGTATCGTGTGTATTTTTATATTCTTTAAAATCTTAATTTATTAATTCTATAAACATATAATTTGTATATATTTTAATTGCAAAGTAATTTATAATTAAGATTCAACATTAATTTTAGATGAATATAAACCTTATTATTAAATTAGTATGGCGCTAAGTGTGACAGACTTCACTTTATTCTTTTTTTTAAAGCAGCGCCCCTAAGCAGAGGCCTCTGAGCCAGCTCAGCAACATCACGATCTCCTGCAACTCCGTCCTACAGATAAGAGAGGTCAGCATGTGCCGCTGCCTGATCTTTCCAGCTATCCTTTCCCATGAATGCCTTTGTGATATGCAGATGCTCGAGTAGTGGGCTACAAAGGCGCAATCAAAACACTACACACCTTAACTGGAGTGCTCTCCATAAGGAGACGATATTCCCCTTCTACTCAGCACACTATAGCACTCCCACCAACGAAGCCAATATCCGTCTGCACTACACAGGATGGATGGCAACAAACACCCCCCGAAACGATTCGTATCGGTCAGATGAGCAATTATTGGCTGTGACAATTATTGCCTTTTTGCTTCTCAAGATTCAGTGAATCAGAAAGTACAATGGAGGATTTGTTACAACCTATAGAGGGCGCGTGAGCTTCCCAGCTCACTTTCCCATAATGCCTTGTGATATTTTAGGTTACATTATGCATAGTGTGGGGAGACAGTGCGAGAGCTGGGTGCAGACCACACTACACTGGCTCTGCTTACATACTACACTACCTCCTCCCAAAATGCCAATGCTTTAGATTGCTACTATAAATATAAATCTGCCGTCTGTATCTACAATTCTGTTTAGAGACATCGAGATGCAAAGCTGCAGCTTTATGAATTATAAAGAGATACTACCAGTAGGTATTAAAGGTGGTATTTTTATGGTGGACATAGAAATAGAGAGGAGCAGGTAATATCGCTATATTACTTGTACGGCATAAAATAACTTTTAATACCTCTTGTAGTATTCTTCATATTCCTCAAGCTGTTGGCCGCATTCTGATATGAGTAAAACATGCAAGCCGCTAACTTTGCACAGCGCCGCAGACTGGTCGTAATAGGAAGGTATCATTATACAATTTGATAAAAAAGGAACATGTTTCTCGTTACTTTGAACTCATGGCTACAATGATTCATAGAGCAGCCAAGAAACGTATACAGAATCGGACCCTTGCTCCCGTGCTCTGCTTCTCTATACTATACCATTGTAAGCCATAAGAGTTCAAAAACTGTGCAACAGACTAAGGCCCATCGATTCACAACGGCTTAGATTTTGCCTAGCAGAGCGTAATTGGCGTCCGATACTGCGGGCCGGATTTGCGCTGCGCAGTACGAGCTGCCCAATCCGTCGAAGTCCATTACGGATAATCACAACTGCTCACTATAGAGACTGTGATTCCGTCACTCCTCCCCGCTTCGGCGAATACCGCCGCGGGGGAAGAAAGTGACAAGCACAATATTTCTACAAGGCGCGTACGCACCGATATAACACAATGCATTGTCCTATGGGGCACGGGAGCGGGCGCGCCCCCGCCGCGCCACTCCGAGCCCTCGCCCCTCGTCCCGCACCTTTATTCATAGTGCGGATATTCGTTGAGCGACACAAAATCCTGATCACGGGAATAAGCCATTTGAACACGGCCTTAGCGCGGCGCTGATTACATACGGGATATGCGGGCCGACAGCTTTATAATACAGAATAGACCGAGGAGTTATTGAAAGTATATTTTATAAATGGACAGTGAATATAGTGGTGCTGATATTAACCCTATATTCTTCATACAATGCACTTTCAATAACTCCTAAGTCTATTCTTCTGTATTATAAAGCTGTCGGCTTCATATCTGTGTGTAATTAGTGCAGCGCTAACTGTGCCGAATGTGCTGATAACGGTCTATTTATGAGTTTACTGCAGGGAGAACTGAGTCTCCCATCATACATTGCGTATCACCAGAATGTAAGCAAGGGATTCTGGGAACTTATACGTGTTTCCCTGGAGGCGACTTCGATCCCAAGTCGGCACGTGTACACACAGTTCTAGAGAACAGGTTTATGTTCTACATTTTAAATACATTATATTTGAAAAGTGTATTATTTTTACATTTCCTTTTCATAGAAAATGTAAAAATTTTGGTGATAGGTACTCTTTAAAGTATTCAAAACAGCACTTAGGAAGTTTATTAACCCATTAGGTGTGTCACAGGAATTTAAAGCTAAGTATTTACCGAGGAGGATGAGCTTCCTGTTGATGAGCAGAGGGATGAGGTAAACTCCACCATAAATGTTTCTTGTCTAACCCCGGAAGAAGTGCAGCTCCGTCTTAAGAAGTTTGAAATAGACAAATCCCCAGGTCCTGATGGCATACACCCACGTGTCCTAAGGGAGTTAAGTAATGTGTTAGATAGGCACCTATTCTTAATATTTATGGACTATAAAATAACGGGGTATGTCCCAAAGGATTGGCGCATAGCAAATGTGGTGCCAATATTCAAAAAGGGGTAAAAAATTTATCCTGAAAACTATAGGCCGGTAAGTTTAACCTCTGTTGTGTGTAAAATGTTGGAAGGTTTTCTAAGAGATGCTATCCTGGAGTATCTCACTGAAAATAAATGTATAACGCTGTTCCAGCATGGGTTTATGAAGGATCGGTCCTGTCAAACTAATCTCATCAGCTTCTATGAGGAAGTCAGTGCTAGACTGGATCGGGGTGAGGCATTGGATGTTATATCTAGATTTTTCTGAAGCATTTGATACGGTGCCACATAAAAGTTTGGTAAATAAAATGAGAATGCTTGGATTGGGTGAAAATGCTTGCAAGTGGATAAGTAACTGGCTCAGTGATAGAAAACAAAGAGTGGTGATTAACGGTACATACTCAGACTGGATCCCTGTTACTAGTGGGGTACCACAGGGCTCAGTATTGG
Organism: Phyllomedusa bahiana; assembly: GCA_025379985.1. Taxonomy (NCBI): domain Eukaryota; kingdom Metazoa; phylum Chordata; class Amphibia; order Anura; family Hylidae; genus Phyllomedusa; species Phyllomedusa bahiana. The sequence goes on along the minus strand of JAODAL010004037.1, from coordinate 75,832 downwards.
GCCCTATCCTCTTTGATATTTCAATAATGTTCTTACACATGGATTGCACAGTAGAATATCCATCTTTGCAGATGATACTAAGCTCTGTAAAGTAATCCACACAATAGAGGATAATGTTTTATTACAAAGGGATCTGGATAAATTGGAGGCCTGGGCAGAGAAATGGCAGATGAGGTTTAACAACAATAAATACAAGGTTATGCACATGGGGACTAAAAATCCATTCCATGATTACTGGTTAAACAGAAAAACGATGGAAAAAAGTGACATGGACAAGGACTTAAGAATCCTGGTGGACAGTAAAATTAATTGTAGCAGCCAGTGTCATACAGTAGTTGCCAAGGCAAACAGATCAATGGGGTGTATTAAAAGGGGCATAGATGCACATGAGAACATCATTCTCCAATTGTACAAGTCACTGGTTAGACCACACATGGAGTATTGTATATAGTTATGGGCACTAGGTCACAGGGAACACATTGTAGAGCTTGAACAGGTACAAAGGTGTGCAACAAAAATAATAAAAGGACTGGGTGGACTACACTACTCAAAATTAGGGTTATTTAGTTTAGAGAAAATACATAATAAATATGTATAAATATATTAAAGGTCAATATAGAGATCTCTCTCTTAAGATCTATTTATACCCAGGATTGTATCCAGAACAAGGGGGCATCCTCTACATCTTAAGGAAAGAAAGTTTCTACATAAACATAGAAAGGGATTCTTTACTGTCAGAGCAGTGAGACTGTGGAATTCTCTGCCAGAGGAAATTGTCATGGTGAATTCAATAACAGAGATCAAAAAGGGTCTGGATGCATTTCTAGAGCATAATATAACAAGTTATAGTGACTAGGATTCTGGAGAAGGGGCGTTGATCCAGGGATTTATTCTGACTGCCAGATTCGGGAAGGAGATTTTCCCTTAAATGAGGACAACAGGCTTCTACCTCTTGGGGGTCTTTGCCTTCCTCTGGATCAACACTATTGCACAACAGGCCGAACTGGATGGACGTCTGTCTTTTTTTGGCCTTTCAAACTATGTGACAGTCCCAAGTGCGGATGGATCTCATGTTAATGCCCCAGCAGATCACAGAATTGATACTTCGCTATACATAGACTCTTTTTGCTTAAGCTCAGACAACCCGATCGTCACATTCAGTGGCAAAAATTCCAGATGGAACAAGACAAAGGGGGCCATAGAGAGGATATCTTGAGGTCCTTTTACAAGGTTTGTCCTAGCCTCTGACTTTCTTTTTGACGCCTTTATTTAAGCTTGATTTGCAGTATGATCTGTGGCTTTATCTACAGCAGGAAGAAGGTCCCTTTTGGATAAAACACTGTGGCCTTACATTCTAAGGAATGTTGGAGTCGTTAAAAAATGAACCAACTCCGACTCCCAAAATACAGTATATAATTAGTACAGTTAGTTCAATGCAGTGCCAAGAGCAAGAGAAAAATTGGGTCTTGCCAGTGCTACTACTCCCATATGTTCAGCCTCATCACATGAGGAGTGTAATTGATTACATGGAGCAGGCAAAGCGTTACCGCAGGGCAAAAATTCCGCTCCCATAGCAAACAGATCGACCAGATTTCAGAACATTTTTCACTTCATATTTACAATTTATTAAAGTTTTTTTGTGTTTTAAATTGTATCCTATAAATATATTTTACATCGACATGCAAAAGGTAACAATGTTTTGAACTTTTGAACTTCAGGCTCCATATCTCACCATACATGTGAGACTCCCATCAATTTATAGACAATCATCTTGGCTATCTCATACATAACTTTTACCTTCAACTATTTAGCATCTACTTAGTTATGCAGATTCTTCTCATGTAACTGCATTGTTACTGTTTTGCTCCTGGTGGTGGAACAATCTTTTTCTTCTTGTATACTACAAATAACAATTTTTTCTCATGTTCCCTAATAGCTCAGTGTGTTAGTAGGCTGATTGCCAAGCGAAAGTTCAATGGTTCGAGCAGCCATGAAGAAGATTTCCCAAGAAAAGAGACAATAGCATCTCAGAGCCAAGAAAATTGCCAAACTGCATCGTGTGGCAATGACAGCTGGAAGAATAGGAAATGAAGTCCGTCCATTCAAAAGCCAAGAGGTGGACTTCAAGGCAAAATTTCAGAGTCTACAAGTTGCTCATCACAAGGTCGATTAGTTCTAACGCAACAGACACGGCAGAGGAGGCGGCTCGTAGGCTTCATAAGAGTGAGATCACAGACGTCCATGCAAATACCGGGTGGCACGCATTACACAGGTCTGGAATGATGTCCGAAAAAAGGTGAAGAAGCCGCAACTTCAATCTCATTATAAGAAGCGTTGGCAAAGAGTTTACAAAAAAGTATGAAAAATGGACGATAGGAAACGGGGATTTGGAGCGATGAGATGGAAGTCAATAGACCGGGCTCTGATGGGAGCAAATGGGTTTGGAACAGGGGTCCTCAAACTACGGCCCGCCGAGGACTTTTATCCGGCCCGCTGCCGCCGCTGTCCACCGCCGATGTTGATGTGATGTGCAGTAAGGTATCGGCGGTGACCGCAGTGGCACAGCCGCAGTCCACAAGGACTCTGCTAAAATCACTAGCTAAATTGGCCCCTGCCGTTGCGCTGCTCGCGATGCCTTACTATGGGAGGTGCCGTGGGCGGTGACGGGTGACGTAAGGACCATTGAGAGCAGCGCAACGGCAGGGGCCAGCTTAGGTGGAATGGGGTGTGGGCGGGCACTCTGCAGAGAACGGGAGGTGCCTGAGTGACGGAGGCGGACACTTACAATATATAGGAGGTACCTGTGAGTGAGTGATGGAGTGTCCGCCTTCCATCACTCACAGGCACCTCCCATATATTGTAAGTGTCCGCCCACTGTCACTCAGGCACCTCCCGTCCTCTGCAGAGAGCCCGCACCCCCCCCCCCCCCCCCCCACCACACACAGTCTGCACTTGCTTCCTGAGGTCTGACAGATTGTGATGTCAGTCCTCAGCGTTCCCACCACAGGAGAGGCAAGGCAGAAGCCCCCTCTCCAAATATCAGGGCAGGAGCCCCCACCCTCTGCTGTGTCAGGGCAAGAGCCCCCCCCCCCTGCTCTGTTAGTGCAGGAGACCCCCCAGCTGTGTCAGGGCAGGAGACCCCCCCCCCCCTTGTGCTGTCAGGGCAGGAGCCCCCCCCCCTTGTGCTGTGTCAGGGCAGGAGCCCCCCCCCCCCCCTTTGCTGTGTCAGGGCCGGAGCCCTTCCCCCCCCCCTTGTGCTGTGTCAGGGCAGGAGCCCCCTCCCCCCTTGCGCTGTGTCAGGGCAGGAGCCCCCCCCCTGCTGTGTCAGGGCAGGAGCCTCCTTGTGAGCCAGGGCAGGAGCCTCCTTCCCGCCTACTGTGTCAGGGCAGGAGCCCCCTCCCCACCTGCTGTGTCAGGGCAGGAACACCCTCCCCACCTGCTGTGTCAGGGCAGGAGCCCCCTCCCCACCTGCTGTGTCAGGGCAGGAGCCCCTTTGTGAGGCGAGGAAGGAGCCCCCCTTGTGAGGTGAGGCAGAAGCCCCCCTACCTGAGTGTCAGGGCAGGAGCCCTCCCCGAGTGCCTGAGTCCGGACAGCCGTGAGACAGGAGCCAACTTGGTCAGACAGAGGTAACCACTTTTTTAGAAGCCCTATAATTATTATGGATTGTAATGTGCTTTCCCAGTCCGTGTTTCTTGCTTAGCTTTTCAGGTGTCTGGGAAAGCTGGGTGAAGACCTTACTATAGCTCACACCGTCAGACACATTTGTTATAGATTCCACAGTTTCCCAGATGACAAGTTTGTCCAGTTTGGTGGTGATCTATTCCTGTCCCTATCCTTGATTATTGCTAAGCAGACTTGTCATCTGGGAGAGCTGGAATCTATAACAAATGTGGTCAGCAATGGGAATTCTACAAATGTTGTCATGTGACCAGCAATGCTGTACATACCGATACAAATCCCCTGTGGGTAAAAGTGAAAAAGTAAAAAAAAATTAAAAAAAGTGAAAGACGAAAAATAAAATAAAAAACACATACACCGCCCTTTTCCCCTTTACAAATGCCCATTGCCCAAAAAAGATTAAAAAAAAATGTATGCATATTTGGTATCGCCACATGCGTAACAACCTGCCCTATAAATCTGTCATGTTCTTTAACCCGCACAGTAAACGCCGTGAAATAAAAAAGTCACAGAATTGTGATTTTTGTTCATCCCTCAGCACATAAAATGGAATAAAAAGCGATCAAAAAGCCATATAAATGCCAATGTGACACCAAGTAAAACGTCAGTTCATCCCGCAAAAAAAAAAAAAAAAAGTCCTTACACAGCTCTGTATACGGAAAAATAAAAATGTTATGGCTATTGGAAGACAGCAATGCATAAATATTATTTTACACAATAAAAAATTTCTTATTTTAAAAAAGCGCTTCAACATGAAAAATTATGTAAATTGGGTATCGCCGTAATCGTATCGACCCACAAAGTAAAATTATTTTTTAAAACTATATTCCGGCCCTCCAATGGTCTGAGGGACCGTGAACTGGCCCCCGGTTTAAAAAGTTTGAGGACCCCTGGTTTGGAAGAATCAAGGGAAAAGGGGGTTAACACATCCTCGGTGGAGGAAGCCCGAGGATATGGGAATGTTTCACAGCTAAAGATGTTTTCTACTTGACCAGGATCAATGGTGACCTCAATGCTGAGCTCTATGTGAGTGTCCTACAAGATGAATTACTTCATACACTCGAGTCCTATGGGGATGAGAAGGACGACATAGTGTCCAGCAGGACAACGACCTGAAGCAGACGTCAAGGTTGGAGAAGGAATGGTTCAATGACAATGAAGCAGAGTTGCTGTATTGGCCTCCACAGTCCCCAGACCTCAACCCAATCGAACACTTGTTGGTAGAGTTGAAGATAAAGCTGTATTCATACCCTAGTCCAGTATGCACCAACATTGAAAACGTTTAGAAGGAACCTGGGATCAGATTTTGGTCAAGACATGCCTGAATCTGATCCAGAGTCCAGAAGGATTCAGGCAGTGCCAAAAGCCAAATTTTGATTTTTAGTAGCAAAACAGTAACAATGCAGTTACATGACAAGAATCTGCAGAACTAAGCAGATGCTAAAAACTAAATAATGTATGTATGTAGTAGATGGTGAGATATGGAGACTGAAATTCAAAAGTTAAAAACATTTGTCATTTTGTTTGTCAGTGTCTGTTCTACCTAAATAGCTTGATTATTTTATCATAAGATGATAAAAAGCCTGATGTTACCATTTTACTACAGTAAAGTTATCACTTAAACCAGAGCCGTCTTAACAGCATTATGGGCCCCTGGGCAGAGCTGTGAACTGGGCCCCCCAACGAACGCAGAATACAGAGAACACATCACTTAGGGCTTGTTCACACAGAGTTTTCACTCAGTGTTACAAGCGCTTTTAGGATCCGTCTCTGGGACCGACAGAGCAGACCCAGAGATGGATCTAAACAATTAGCAGTGAGTTTATCAATGCGGTCTATGAGGAAGATGCAGCGGCGTTCACATGAGAGATCATTGACATGCAATTCTTTCAAAGATGGACTCGAGCTGCGCTATGAAAACACGTAGCGGTGATTTCTCATGTGAACGCCGCTGCATCTTCCTCATAGACCGCATTGATAAACTCACTGCTAATTGTTTAGATCCGTCTTGGGGTTTGCTCTGTCAGTCCCAGAGACGGATCCTAAAAGCGCTTGTAACACGGAGTGAACAAGCCCTTCTACCAAAAAGTAAACACCATAAAACAAAAATGGTGCAATTACGTTTATTTTCACATTTCACCCAACTTAGAATTTTATGCAGGGACAGCAGGTGGCATACACTGGATAGGCTTAGATACGCAGAGACAGCAGGTGACTTACACTGGATAGGCTTAGAAACACAGGGACAGCAGGCGACGTACACTGGATAGGCTTAGATACGCAGGGACAGCAGGGGGCATACACCTCCCCCACTCCTAACACCCAGGGCCGTATTTCCCACTAGGCACCCATGGGCAGGTGCCTAGGGCGGCACCTTTAAGGGGGCGGCACAGCAGGAGGTCGATGTGTGTGTTTTTTTGTTTTTTTTGTTTAACTTTTTTTTTCTGGCCCCAGAGCGCCCCTCCCCCCCCCCCCCCCCAAGCGCCCGGCCGGTGGAGGGGAGGGAGGGTTGGGAGGTTAGCGGTGCCTGCAGCTGCCTTAACTTTTAGTGGCGGGTGTGGTGAAAGGGTGGAGCAGCTGCTTCTCCTCTTTTCCCCGGGCAGAGCGTCAGCTGAGACGAGCTGCCGGGAAGAGAGCAGAGCAGCGATTGCCCCGCCCACTCCCCCCCAGCACGCGAGGACGAAAGAGAAGAGGTCCCTGGGTCCCTGCATCAGGAGAGGAAAGGAAAGAGGGGGGGGGGGGGGAGTGAGAAAAATTTGCTGTGGGGATGGATGCTGGGGGGGTGGGATCTGTGGGGTGCCTGCTGTTGGGTGGAGCTGGGGGGGGGGATGCTGTGGGGAGGGATGCTGTGGGGTGCAATGCTGTGGGGGGGGTCCTGTGGGGTGGGATGCTGTGGGGGGGATTGTGGGGTGCAATTGCTGGGGGGGGGGATCCTGTGGGGTGCCTGTTTGTGGGGTGGTGCTGTTGGGATGGATGGTGGGGGGGGGTTTGCTGTGGGGTGGGATGCTGTGGGGTCCCCCTGCTGTGGGGGGGACCCTGTGGGGTGCCTTCTGTGGGGTCGATGTGTGGGGGGTGGGATGCGTGGGGGGAATCCTGGGGGTGCCATGTGTGGGGTGGGATCCTGTGGGGTGGAATGCTGTGGGGGGGATGCTGTAGGGAGGGATCCTGTGGGGGGGGGATGTGTGGGGGGGATGTTTTGGGGAGGATCCTGTGGGGTGCCTGCTTGGGGAGGGATCTGGGGGGTTTTGCCATGTTTGGGGGGGGGGCCCTGGGGGGGGTCCCCATCTTTTGGGGGATTCTGTGGGGCCCCATGCTTGGGGAGGTATCCTGTGGGGTTTTGAAAATGCTGGGGGGGAGGGATCGGGGGGGTGCCATGCTGGGGGGTCCCATGCTGTGGGGATGGATGTGGGGGGTGGGATGTGGGGGGAGAGATTTGGGGTCCCCTGCTGTGGGGGGGTGCTGTGGGGAGGATCCTGTGGGGGGGGATTTGGGGGGGGGGATCCTTTTGGGGGGCCTGTGTAGGGAGGGTCCTGGGGGGTTTGGAAAGCTGTGGGGAGGGTCCTGTGGGGTGCCATGCTGTGGGGAGGATCCTTTGGGGTGCCATGCTGGGGGGAGGGCCTGTGAGGGGATGCTGTGGGGGTCCCTTGCTGGGGGAGGGATCCTGTGGGGTGGGATGCTGTTGGGATGGATGCTGTGGGGTGCCATGCTGTGGGGAGGGATTCTGTGGGGTGGGATGATGTGGGGTGGGATGCTGTGGGAAGAGATCCTGTGGGGTGGAATGCTGTGGGGAGGGATGCTGTGGGGTGGGATGCTGTGGGGTGGGATGCTGTGGGGAGGGACCCGGGGGGGTGGGAGTTGGGGGGGGACCCTGTGGGGGGGTTGTGTGGGGAGGGTCGGCTGTGGGGTGGGATGCTGTGGGGTGCCATGCTGTGAGGAGGGATCCTGTGGGGTGGGATCCTGTGGGGTGGGATGCTGTGGGGAGGGATCCTGTGGGGTGCCATGTGTGGGGGGGGGACCTGGGGGGGGCCCTTGCTGGGGGGGGGGGATGTTGGGGTGGGATGTGGGGGAAAGGGGATCCGTGGGGTGCCATGCTGTGGGGTGGGATGCTGTTGGGATGGATGCTGTGGGGTGCCATGTTGTGAGGAGGGATGCTGTGGGGTGGGATGCTGTGGGGGGACCCTGTGGGGTCCCTTTTGTGTGGGGTGCCTGTGTGGGGGGGGGATGTTTGGGATGGATGCTGTGGGGTGCCATGCTGTGGGGTGCCATGTTGTGGATAGGGATGCTGTGGGGTGGGATGCTGTGGGGTGGCATGCTGTGGGGAGGGATGCTGTGGGGTGCCTGTGTGGGGTGGGATGCTTTTGGGGGGTGCCATGTGTGGGGTGGGATGCTGGGGGGGGATGGTGGGGGGGATGCTGTGGGGAGGGATCCTGTGGGGTCCCACTGTGGGGGGGACCTGTGGGGTGGGGTGCCATGCTGTGGGGTGGGATGCTGTTGGGATGGATGCTGTGGGGGGCCATGTTGTGGGGTGTGGGGTGCCATGCTGTGGGGAGGGATGCTGTGGGGAGGGATGCTGTGGGGATGGATGCTGTGGGGAGGGATCCTGTGGGGTGGGGTGGGGTGCCATGCTGTGGGGTGGGAACCAGTGGGGTGGGATGCTGTGGGGTGCCATGCTGTGGGGAGGGATCCTGTGGGGTGGGGTGCCATGCTGTGGGGAGGGCCCTGTGGGGTGGGGGTTTTTGGGATGGAGCTGTGGGGTGCCATGTGTGGGGTGCCTTTGATGGGGGTGCTGGGGGTGACACAGATGGTGGTGCTGGGGGGGGGATGGAGGACGTGGGCTGGGGGGGATGAGGTGGGAGATGTGGGGGGTTGTGGGGGTCAGGGCAGGGAAGGGGGTTTTTGGAATCCTATCCTGTGTTACCCTCCCCTGCCGGCGTTGGGTATCTAAGCCTATCCCGTGTTATCCTCCCCGCTTTTCCTGGCGTCTTGGGTATATGATGTGTACTGTAAAACACCGCTATACTCTGGGTACTTTGAAGCATTTGCTGGCCGGGTGTATTCTATTGCAGTGTGTGCCCCCTCCCCCCTAGATTTTTACATGTCACTTTTTTCCCAGCGCACAGTAACTTGGGGAAACCGAGGGAATATGCTTTAGTGAGAGGTATGAATTACTGATTTGTGGGTGTATCGGGTGCATTGCACTAAGGGTTCTTTCCCCTATATGGTCACTGTATGGAGGTATATCAGTCTGAGAGCCTGTGTACAATTTTTGTCTTCCCCTAATGGTCATTGTATGTGGAAAATTTGGGTTTTGTGTAGGGTTTTTGTTCAGGAAAAGTTTGGCGTTTAACAGTTTGGCGGTATCCCCGCTCCCGGATGTGAATAGGTATCCAACATCTGGAAATGGGTGGGACAGCTAACCCCCCAAATTTGCTTTTTCTAGAGCCGTTACATGGTTTTAGTGGGCGGTGCTTTTGTTTAGGGGTGTGGCATGATGTGAAAGGGGCGTGGTAATTCTAATTGTTAATGGGGGCGTATTCAGCTTTAGTGCCTAGGGCAGCATGACCTATAAATACAGCCCTGCTAACACCCCACCCTCAATCACTCACTCATTATGATGTTTAGAGTCCAGGGGGCCAGGCAGTCTTCAGCTCCTTCAGCTTCAGCTGCCGATGGTGTGAGAGGACAGGGAGGGGCAGCGCAGCTCCTCTGTCTCCCCAGCGGTCTTCTGCTCTTCAGTGGCCCACACTGAAGAAAGGGAGAGGGAGGAGGGAGAGACAGGGCTGTATGCAGGAGCTCAGAGCTTCGCTGCAGACTGGCCCCTGCTGTGATTCAGCTCCGTGCTGCCTGCGCTGTGAGGAGTAAAGCACAGGCAGGACACAGCAATAGCAGGGGCCGCATCAGGCATCGCTGTAGCCTGGCCCCTTCTCTGACTGCCACGCCGCCTTGTCTGCGCTTTAGAGTGCAGGCAGGGGCCGGGCGCACCAACCAATGTCCCTAGATGTATTCACTGATGTCTATTCCATTGTGCAGAGTAGGCAGCTGCCCGAGGGGGCACCCTAAGCTCAGGGGCCCCCGGGCAAGTGCCTCCCTTGCCCAATGGAAGAGAGGGCCCTGACTTAAACCTGTCATGTATGAGGGAGTGGGAATCGTTGTCAGGAAAATTAGTTGCTTTGGCTTACCCACTCCACAGCCCTGTCTGTGAAGCTGAACTGGATTCCTTAATGGACAGTTTATCTGATATAGTGTTTTTTTAACAATCATTTTTTATGTTTTCAGTGATGCAGTTGTGTGAGGATTAAAACGGATGAATGCAAGGTTATGCACATGGGAAGGAAAAATCCTTTCCATTATTATTTGTTAAATGGAAAAACTGTGGGTAAAACCAAAATGGACACGGACTCCACAGCCCTGGTGGACAGTAAACTTAATTATAGCAGCCAGTGTCAGGCAGCAGCTGCCAAGGCAAATAGGATCATGAGGTGTATTAAAAGAAGCATAGAGGCACACGAGAACAATATTCTTCCAATATACAAGTCACTTGTCAGACCACATATGGAATCCACAGTGCACAAGAAAGACATTGTAGAGCTTGAACAGGTTTAAGGGCAGGCAATGAAAATAATAAAAGATCTTGGTGGACTGCAAAACCCAGAAAGCTTAGCAACATTAGTGTTATTTAGTTTTGAGAAAAAAAAACGGCTTCTGGGGGACATAATAAATACGTATAAATATATCAAGAGTCAATACAGAGATCTCTGCCAAGATCTATTTATACCCAGCATTGTACCTAGAACAAGGGGGCATCTTCTACGCCAAGAGGAAAGAAGGTTTCTACATAGACTTAGATAGAGATTCTTTACTGTAAGACCAGTGAGACTGTGGAACTCGCTGCCAGAAGATGGTGAATTCAATAAGAGTTCAAAAAGGGTCTGGATGCATTTCTAGAGTGTAACAATATAACCGGTTGTATTAGGATTTTGAAGAAGGGTCTTTGATCCAGGGATTTATTCTAATGGCAGAGATTGGAGTCGGGAAGGAGTTTTTTCCCTAAAATGAGGACAACTGGCTTCTACCTCATGGGGGTTTTGCCTTTCTCTAGATCAACATTATAGTACAATAGGCTGAACTGAATGGACGTCTTTTTTTTTTTACCTTAAAAACTGTGTCATGTGTAGGCCATTGCTGTAGCTGCCAATTCTGTATAATAAAGACTACAGTGGAACCTCCCTATTCTCACATATACACTGCTGTTGCACCTTGTTCACATATACAAAACAGCCTTAACTCTCTTATCCCATATAGACCACTGTTTTAACCCCCCTCTGTCACATATAGCCCACTTCTTTTCCCTTTTCCTCTGTCCCATATAGACCACTGCTATAACCATCTCTTTTGAAAAATATAGACCACTGATGTACCAGCCTCCGCCCTCAAATATACACTACAGTTCAAAAGTTTGGGGTCACTTAGAAATGTCCTTATTTTTGAAAGAAAAGCACAGTTTTTCAATGAAGTAGTTTCAATGAAGCTAACATTAAATGAATCAGAAATACACTCTATATATTGTTAATGTGGTAAATGACTATTCTATCTGTAAATGTCTGGCTGTTAATGCAGGTGTACAGAGGCCCATTTCCAAAAACCATCACTCCAGAATTCTAATGGTACATTTTGTTTGCTGTGTAAGAAAGGTATTGGATATTTTGAACACCCTTGAAAACCATTGTGCAAGTATGTTAGCACAGCTGAGAACAGTTTTGCTGATTAGAGAAGCTATAAAACTGACCTTCCTTTGAGCTAGTTGAGAATCCGGAGCATTACATTTGTTGGTTCGATTAAACTCGCAAAATGGCCAGAAAAAGAGAAATTTCTGAACTTGACAGTATTTTCTTGTGCTGAGAGATGAAGGCTATTCCATGCGAGAAATTGCCAAGAAACTGAATATTTCCTACAACAGTGTGTACTACTTCCTTCAGAGGAGAGCACAAACAGGCTCTAACCAGCGTAGAAAGAGAAGTGGGACGCCCCGCTGCACAACTGAGCAACAAGACAAGTACATTAGAGTCTCACAGGTCCTCAACTGGCAGCTTCATTAAATAGTACCCGCAAAACACCAGTATCATCGTCTACAGTGAAGAGGCGACTCCGGGATGCTGGCCTTCAGGGCAGAGTGGCAAAGAAAAAGCCGTATTTGAGACTGGCTAATAAAAGGAAAAGATTAATATGGGCTAAAGAACACAGACATTGGATAGAGAAAGATTGAGAAAAGTGTTATGGAGACGAATGGAAGGTGTTTGGATCACACAGAAGAACATTTGTGAGACGCAGAACAACTGAAAAGATGCAGGAAGAGTGCCTGACGCCTTCTGCCAAGCATGGTGGAGGTAATGTGATGGTCTGGGATTGCTTTGGTGCTGGTAAAGTGGGAGATTTGTACAAGGTAAAAGGGATTTTGAATAAGGAAGGCCATCGCTCCATTTTACAACGCCATGCCATACCCTGTGGACGGCGCTTGATTGGAGCCAATTTCATCCTGCAACAGGACAATGACCCAAAGCACACCTCCAAATTATGCAAGAACTATTTAGGGAAGACGCAGGCAGCTGGTATGCTATCTGTAATGGAGTGGCCAGTGCAGTCACCAGATTTCAACCCCATTGAGCTGTTGTGGGAGCAGCTTGACCGTATAGTACACAAATAGTGCCCATCAAGCCAATCCAACTTGTGGGAGGGGCTTCTGGAGGCATGGGGTGAAATTTCTCCAGATTACCTCAGCAAATTAACAGCTAGAATGCCAAAGGTCTGCAATGCTGTAATTGCTGCAAAGGGAGCATTCTTTGACGAAAGCAAAGCTTGAAGTCGAAAATTATTATTTCAAATAAAAATCATCTAACCTCGTCAATGTCTGGATTATATGTCGATTCATTTTGCAACTCATTTGATAAAGTAGAATTTCGGGGGAAAACACAAAATTGTTGGGGCCCCCAAACTTTTGAAGGGTAGTTACACGCTTGGCCCCCCTCCCAAATATGGGGCCACTGCTTTAAGCCCCTTCTCACATATATACAACTGCTGTAGCCCCCTCTTCACATAAAAAAACATATAGCGGATTCGGTTCCGGCCCCTTTTAAACTGACAATGGCTTTTTTTTAACAGCCAGACAGCCGCGGTATTCCCGGGATTTCCCCGCACCCCGGGACAGGTTTTCAGCCGCGCACCGCTGCACCCGCCCACACGGGCTGGGGGGGAACGACTGTGGGGGGGGGGTTGCCTGCCTTAAGCCATAAGGAAATATCTGGGCAAACTGACTGTCTCCCCGGGGGGGGACGTGTGACATGCCCGCTCTTTCAGGTTTTTCCAATTTTCAGGTTCGAGTACAGCTTTATAGAAGGCCTCAGTCAAAACGATATAAAAAGCTTTTGACAACTTCCAATAATAAATAAAGTATATAAAATGATAACATAAAATGATTCCAAAAATAGGGAACAGTATGTACAGTTTGAAAAAAAAATAATATTAAAAATTTATAAGCACTTATGAACTTCCCCTGAGATGACTTTCCGTCCTATTCTTACTTCCCCTGAAAAAACGTAAAAAAGGGCCTGGATTTGGAAGTTTCAGGGAGCCAGCATAGTATATGGACGTCTCATACCAGGAAAGAACGGTTTTGATTTTACATGGCTGGTAATGGATTTTTTTTGTAGTCTACAAAAATGGCAGACATGCCCTAATTTTTGTCAGCTAAAAAAATCCCTAGGGATTTGTCTTCCTTTTTTCAGGAGTGGCCAACTGCGGGTCAAAGTCCCATACTTAAACACACTTCCCCGGGATGTAAAAAGACACAGAAACTAAATAAGACAATAAAAGGTAAAACTTTGGTTTCAGTCACAGAGGTAAAAGGCTTGTATTTTGGGACTCAAAAAGAAAGACATCAAGTCAACTAAAAACCAGGAAAAGATCCCAAACTTTTACCATCGGGGCTAATTAAAAAAATTTATTAAAATGAAATAATCACATAATTTGGCTAAAATATCTTTTTTGACTAGCTTTACAACCCACCCTGACTATTGATCAAATTTAAAGGGATACCCGAAAAAAATTCATTTTTGCAAAAGGCAAAAAAACGGGCCCACGCTATAGGTGAAAAAAAAATTTTTAAAAAATAAAATATTTAAAATTTTTTTTAGTCTGAGAATGTTCCCCCTTTTTTAAAATCTTTGCGTAACAAAACATGCATATCATGCAGGATAGTTGGGGGTTATTGTCCCCTTTCACTAACGGGTTGTAAACGAGCTTGTTCCATTGGTGATGATGGGGATTTGGGGAAAGGAGTGCAGACTCAAGCCCTTGGCTGTACAAGCCGGGGCAAAGGGGGCGGTCAGGGACGGGTTTTGGGTGCAGAATGGGGGTAAAACCTGGCGCGGGACGGGGATAAAACACGGGGCGCAACAGGGGATGGGCAGACGGCGGCAACACGCCAACGTGGATAACACGGGCGCAAAAATGGGATTGTGCAGCATGGGGGTAAACATGCCGACAGGGCGAAAAACACGGCGAACAGGGCTAATGCTCAGCCCCTTTTCCGATATCCTTTTGTTGCTCCTGGCACTTTCGAAATTCCCCCATCATCCGGGCTTCGGGCCCCGGGCAATCTGTGTAAAGAAACCCTTTAAAAACAAACTTGAATCCTTGCAGTAATAAATTTGTCCTGTATAAAACTGGGCTGTGGGGGTGGGGGGGGGGACAGGCACTCTGTTTAATCTCAATACATAAACAGTACATAAGGCAGTAATAATCTGCTTCCCCTTTTTACTTCAAAACCCTGAGTAAATGAAGTCCAAAATAAAAATTTAAAAATAATTTAAAAAAAAACCTCCCCGTTTTGCCTTTGAAGCTTTCTGACACAGCAAGAATTACTTCAAAATTTAAACCTTCTTATCACAGAAATAAACCACATTAAATAAACCCTTAAATCTTTTTGGATTTGAATTAATATCACAAAAAAACACAAAATAAAAAACAAAAAACCCAAATCTATCATCCTTCTCACTCTGTAGGGGGCGAAAATTACACACAAAATTTTCAACAGCCTTCCAGTTCTTATTTGTTGATGCATATAAAAATTTTTTAATTCCATAATTTCATATTTTTTTTCCCCTTTTAACTATTACTGTTTGGGGCCAACTGCCCCCCAATCGCTTTCACAATGCACGAAAAAAAAACCCAAAAACACTTTCTATTCATCATAAACATATAAACCCCATAACCTTAACTGTTTCATCTTCCAGGGGCCTTTTTTAATAAAAAAAAATTTAACTTAAACCCTCATTCTATATTTTCCTCTTGACATCAATGGCTCTTTTTCAGGTTATCACATTTCTCTTAAACCTCTGCTTTTGCGGGTAAACAGTTGGTGGTCATCTCTTTGCAAAAAATGCAAAAGGGATTCATAATGGGAAAAAAAACATAAAAGCATTATCAAACACAAAAAAGGGACATTGACCCAATTCACTCAATTTCACACTTCCCTAAAAAAGAAAAATTAACTTTCTCAGCTACTCCAAACAAAAGGGAAAAAAATTAAAAAAAAAAATGATTTTCTAAAAATACTGCGCAGTTTTTTTCTCGGGTTGAACAAAACCTTTACTAAAAAGCAATAGGGGGTTACTCCAAAAAACCCCCCCCCCCAAAAACCTTAACTTTAAAAAAAAAAATCTTATATCCCCGGGGGTTTTTTTAACAAGTGATGTCATGAGGCTTTTATGAATCTCCGATCACTAAAAATCTTTTTTACTCTGCAAATAAAAAAACAATTTAATCCCATCCCCAAAAGCATTTGGAAAAAAAAAAAATTTATTTGAAGGCATCCATGGCCGTGGAAACTGGAATGGCTATAGCATAAAAAAAAAAACCGAAACAAAGGTCGAAAATAAAATGTGCAACAATAAAGACTCATTAAAATACCACGTGGATTTTTTTTGCATCTGTTTAACCCCAATTTATAAAAATTATCCAATATGTTACTCCCCTTAATCCGGGAAATCACCATCATTTGTTTATTTTAAAACAAATATATCTATTTCCACCCAAAAAAACACAACAAGTCAGGAATTATAGGGCAGAAAATTTTCCTATTCAGTTTATTAAAAATACAACAATGTAAAATACATATCCCTGCAAAAATTTAAAGCTGTTTCTAAATACCCTGCACTGCAGAATTTAAATTTACAATAATGCAAAATTTATAACAAACTGATAGTGATATCCTTTCCCTTGGCTAAAGAAAAACCCTTCTGAAAACAACTTCCCCGCTGCTCTCTTCGGGGGGCTTCAACTTACCCCACCCCCTGTTACGGGGGGGACTTCAATTTACCCCACCCGCTGCCGGGAGAAAAAGGGAAGGGTCGGGTTTTTTTCTGTCATCCCGCAAAACCCACTCCCTTAACCTCACACCCCCTGCCTCTCCTCCTGGGGAACCTAGCTTCTCACGGGGCCTTCTTCCTGCTCTGTCTTCCCCCACCTCTGGCCTCACTGCTCCAAACTCAGGCTCTCCCCCACCTTCATTGCCCCAAAGAACCCAAAACCCATCTTTCTGGGCCTATAACCCGCTTAACCCCCTTGCTACACTCCACCCCGAAAACGTCTGCCCTCACCTTCTTTCTTCCCCGGCAGGGACCTCTCTCCTTGTACCCTTGTTAGTTATTAACTTGTCTCCTTTGACTTGTTTGACCCACATTATATTTAAAACCCAAAAATTTCAGCGCTCTGGAAATCTAATAATAACAAAAACACAAAAGCAACTATATTTACATTTGTAAAATTGTCTGGTCCCCAAAAACCCCGCTCTATCCTTTTTCTAGCTGAATAAAAAGGCAGAATACCTTTGCGCAAAAAAATGTTCTGTAAAAATCGCAGCATTCCCTTTTCCTTTCCCTTTCTTACGCTTTGTGACCACTTGTTGGCCAAAACACAGCAAAGGGGCCGCCCCCCCCCCTGAAACTCAAAAACATTCACTACAACACTGTTTCCTTAAACACAGACATTTTTTTCACAATTTTCCTATTTTCTGGATTACGGCGTCTCAGAATTGATGATAAACCTTCTGCTGATCCTCCACGCGCCAAGTTGTTTTGCCATTTTTAGGTTTGAGTACGTTTAAGAAGGCCAATCAGTCAAAAAAACGATATAACAAAATTATTGTTCAAAATCCAATAATAAAAAAAAGTATGTTAAAAAGTAACAAAAATGATTCCAGAAAAAAGGGGGGACAGTTGTACATTTGGGGGAAAAATTTAAATAATAAAAAGTTTAAAACTTATGTACTTCACCTTAGAGTGACATCACGAATCCATTTTTCTTCCACCGGAGAAACCGTAAAAAAATGCCTAGGATTTGAGAACTTCAGGGGAGCCACACATGATATGGGCGTCTCCATACCGGAAAGAAAAGGTTCTAATTTAAGGGTGTGTAAGGGGTTTTATATTCAGTCTACAAAAAAGGCGACTGACCTAATGCTTTATCAGCTAAAATAATGCTTTTGTGTATTTTCTATCCTATTTCATGGGGGTGGCCAAATGCAAGGGCAAATTTTCCATACATAAACACCTTCTCCCCAGGGTAAGCAAAAGTACACAAAAATTTTAAAAAAGACAATGAAGGTAAAACTTTATGGGGATTCAGTCAACAGAAGTGTAAAAAGGCTTTACCTTTGGATAAGAAGCAAGACATCGAGTCAACTAAAAACCCGGGGAAAGAGCACATTGTACCTCAGGGCAATTACATAAATTTGTATAAAACAGAAATAATCACTAAATTTGGCTCAATATCTATTTTTGACTCATTACAACAGGGACACCTGCTGTGGGTTGCCTGCCTTGCAGAGCGGGGACGCTGACCGCGGAGTACCCGCACTTATTAGAGGGACACCTATTGGCTGCTTGCCCCTGCACAGTAGAAGAACACTGTCTGCGGACGGTCTGCACACCGCCCCCTCAGGGCTGCACACGTTGGGCATGTCGGGTATTATTCGTGGCCACGGACTCTCCATACACCAGAATCTTCCCTGATGGCGAAATATCTGCTCCGCGGCGCCCAAAAAGTCGGAGCGGCCCGGGATCAGCCATATGCAACACCTAAGATGGCATCCTCTAGCCATGTGCAGGTCGGAGACGCAGAGGGGGAGCACATCAGCGACAGCAGCAGCAGCAGGGGGGCAGCAGAGCTTGCAGGATCTCCTCCCAGCTCCTTCTCCGAGGGCTCTCAGCACTTGCAGGACACTGCCAGTAATCTTGCCATCAATTACAAGTTGTTAGCCACTGAAGTAGCAAGGCAAATTGCCCCAGACTTGCAGGCGGCTCTTGAATCCACTATCCAGTCTTCTTTAATGAAGCTACAGCAAGACGTGCATGCCCATTCTGCCAGACTTGAAGAACTGGAAAGTAGAGTAAACGACCTGGAGATGGAAACTTTGTGCCAAGGCTAAATTAGTGCAACAAGAACGCATTGAAGACCTCGAAAATCGCTCCAGACGGAGCAACTTGAGACTAGTGGGCCTCCCGGAATCGTTTAAACAACGTGATTTGCAACCGCTCTGTCAAAAGGAATTACCCGCAGCTCTGAGTATTGATCATGGCTGTCGCATTGAAAGAATACACCGAGTGGGTCCGGATGGGTCTGTATCCCAACCAGCCAAGTCTCAGCAGCGGCAGAGGAGCCGAACTGTGATAATGAAGTTCCTTGACTTTAATGACAAGTCTGAAATTCTGAGAGCATATCGCAGGCTAAACCAGCCACTACTCCAGGGACACAAAGAAATGATATTCGAGGACTTCTCCGCAGACGTTTCTCAGAGACTATGCGCTTTCAGCAAAATCTGCACAGCCCTATTCCAACGCAAGATCCGATTCCAGATTCTCTACCTGGCCACCCTCAAGGTGCTGGATCCAGACAGCCCCCCCAGATTCTTCAACTCGGCTGCAGAAGCATAGGAAGACCTATGCGACCTCCTGAACCCCGGAGAGGTATCTGTCTACAAATCAACACCACGACCACCACGATCACTGGCGGCGACAGCGTTTATGATCACAGCTGACCTGTAAACGACGAAGGGACGCTCCCTGGTCTCGGTCACTATCTCCATCACCACCCCCACTCTCTCCCAAGGAATGCCGCCAGCCGAGAAGGGGACACCAACGGGACTTTCCTGCGGATTGAGGAGAGGGGACACTCCAGTTACGGCTGGATTCAGGTTTTTGGGATGGGGTGATTGGGACTTGTGTGTAGTACCCAGGGTTTGTTAACAAGGGTGTGTGGGATGCCACGGCAGTTAGGATTGCTTCTTTTTTGTTGCATAATTTTCCATGCTAAATGTTCATAGGCTAGTAAATGAATCCTAGTATCCGCTGTTGTATGCCGGTGGGTGGAGGGGGTTCCTGGTACTACAATTGTGCCCTCATGTTGACGGAAAAAAGGAAGTCCCCACAACGCATTAAAGGAGGCGAACACAGCCGCCTTCCTTTGGCGTTACCTGACGTTCTTTCCGGGTGGCAAGGTTTTTCATGGTTTACATACCTGTTTATCTGTTTGTTTTTGATACGATGCGTCCTTTTCTATCCAGTGACATCCTCTAAAACCTGCTTAACGATATTAGAACTTGTATTCGGGCAGACATTCTCTGACTCACTCAGTGCCTACCCACGGCTCTTCCCCACTAAGAATCTCTTTATATGCGGATCATCTCATGGAACGTAAAGGGGCTCTGTTCCCTGAACAAACGGATGAGGGTGATTCGTCATCTAAGGAGGCTCCGCCCCGATGTGGTTCTTTTGCAAGAATCTCATTTGAAAGCCGATGACATCAAGCGTTTGGAGAAGCTGTGGGTGGGACATGCTTTTCGGTCCCCTTCTGGGAACGGCACGGCAGGGGTAGTGACCCTTATTCATAAAAATTTTCCTTTTGAATTGGTCTCGCATGTACACGACTCTGAAGGAAGGGTCTCGCACTTGGTTATTAAGTGGGCAGGGAGTGATCTTAGCATCTTCAATATCTATGGGCCTAATGGTCAGAACCGGGTATTCTTTAAGGAATTAGAGGATAGGATTTGCACTGATCAGAACCAATGCCGAATTATTGGAGGAGACACGAATGCGGTCGTAGACCCGGTGGAAGACAGACGGGGAGGGCCAGCTCTTCATTTAGGTAAAAAGGTCACCCATACATCGGGAAAGGGAGTCCTGTGCCGCCTAGTCGATGCCACTAATCTCCATGATTGCTGGACAGAGGAATCCTGATGAAAGGGAGTACACTTTCTACTCTCCAGTTCACCAATCCTGGTCCAGGTTGGATCACCTTCTAGTTTGATACCCTCCAGACCAGAATTGAAAACGGCAGAATACTAGACATAGTTATTTCTGATCACTCCCCGATCTCCCTAGATTTAGCGAATCCTACCCTAAGGGACCAGACTTCATCTGGAAGTTCCCCTCCTATCTCGCAAGGACAGACAGCTTTGCGGATATGGTAAGGGACTGGTGGATAACTTTTGCCTCCGATAACATCGCCCATCGAGATGATCCTTCGCTCTACTGGATGACCGCAAAAGCGGTACTCAGAGGCAGGGTTATAGCACACACATCCGCGTATAAACGTAAATTGAAGGTAGCATACCTGAGGGCTTTTGAGAGATTCAGAGAGACTTACAAGACCTTCCTTAGAGACAGCTCTGATGCGTCTAAACGGGACTGGGAAAAGGCCAAGAGGGAATTTGATCTTTGGGCGGAGCGTAGGGAGGAGGTTCATAGGTCACATCTACATTCCACTCTTTTTAGATATGGGAACAAATCTGGGAAACTTCTGTCCCGGTTATTGAAGAGGGCCTATAAACCTACCCACATCCAAGCTCTCCGCACACCAGAGGGTACATTACTGTTGACCCTGGGAATATTAATGGCACTCTTAGGCAATTTTACGCCTCATTGTACTCATCTGAGGAGAAACTGCGGGTGAATGACGCGCAGAAGTTTCTCTCCAACATCAAATTGCCATCCCTTTCAGGTCCCCAGAGGGAGGAACTGAACGCGGACATATCTGAAGAGAAGGTTAAGTTGGCAAGGCTCCAGGACTGGATGGATTCTCTGGGGAGCTGTATAAGATCCTGACTGACCAGATTACCCCCATTCTCACTATTACAATTTGATTCTGCATAATGGGATCGAACGTCCGGAATCAAAAAATGCTTTTATCAAGATCCTCCCCGAAAAAGGCAAGGACCCACTACTCCCCGCCTCCTACAGGCCCATATCCCTTATCAATATTGATCAAAAGATTCTATCCAAGATTCTGGCTGGCCTCCTAGTAAAATTTAATCCACAATTGATTGGGCCCTCCCAGAAGGGTTTCATCAAAGGACGGGCAGCGGTGGGTAATATCAGGAAGGTGCTGGCGGTTTTGGAGAGGGTCCGACACAGACCATTGCCGGGAGAGCATCCTGTTCTGGTGACTTAGCATGCAGAAAAAGCCTTTAACAACGTATGCTGGGACTGGATTTGGTTTGTCTTGGACGCTATGGGAATTACCGGTGCATTTCGATTTTTCCTCCCTGCTATTTATGACTCCCCACAGCTCAGATACACACCCCAGGTTTCCTCTCATCAAAAATCTCCCTACAGGGGGGGGGCCTGCGATGTGAGTGGTTGGACGCATGCAGACAGAGCTCTTCCCAGGAACCCGTTTTTCTACAAACAAGGCATACGAGAAATGGGACCCAAGCAACCTAGAAAGCCTCCTAAGGTGCCACAGACCCCTTCCCAGGGGGAGATTACAATATTGAACTTCTTCTCACCTCTTATGGGCCTGGATGAAGACGGAGCTCTTTCCTGTGCGGCGGTGGCACCATCTTCCCCGGCCCCCCCGTCCGGAGAGGAGGAGTATCCCTGTCCGTGCGTGCAGCCGGAGCATCAATGCCGGACAGGAGCAACCCTAGGGTGCCCGGGGCTCTGATCCCCCACCCCGGGGACCCTCCGAAAAAGGGGGATGCTGTGCCGAGGCGCATAGGCGCGACTCCCGCGCGGGGTGCGGGAGCGGCGGTTGAGGCCCAGATGGGGGCGAGCCGATACCCGACCTCCCACCGCCTGCTTCTCCCGACACCGCGAGGGGGAAAGGCACCCCCACACCCCGGGCGAGCCCCAGTCGGGGGGACTCTTGAATGCAAAAGTGAGCAAATCCGCATCACCCTCCCTCCGCGGGCAGCGTGGAAGGACCCACAGGTACGAGAACTTTCCCCTGTCCCCACCAAGAAGGGCCCAGACACTGCCCTCACCAGGAAAGCGCCGATTTTTCCCCGAAGCGGCAACTTACATGGGTCCCCACCCGACTAACGGGCCGAACTACCCCGTGCCACCATTTTAGGGGGGGCCTAACACCCACTGACGCCATCTTTGAATGAAAGGGGCCCTTACAGGGCCCCACAAGACCGATCGGAAATCCCCTGCAGCGCTAATGAACTGTGACCCCCAGGGGCCCCAAATGAGACTCTCTTGCCGGGAAAGGTCCAGCAACCCGGCGGGACTCCCCCTTTGGGAATTGGGCCTCAGGAAGCCCAACATGAATGTCTCTAATAATGGGCCACGGAGACTTCTCCTACAACCCTTCAAGATATGAGGCCCTCTCCAGGTAGTGGGGCCCCTATGGGAGAAGACAATACTGCAGCAACCTCGTGCGAGCCGCTAAGCCATTTTGCCTTTACAAGGGGACCTCAGGGAATGCAGGGGCTTTTTAAGTCTTTAACGATCCCTCTCCCCCCACACAAAAAGGGTTACAAAAAGGCTCCCTTTCCCAAGCCCAGACAGGGTCGACACCAGTACTTTGGTTCTGGAATGACCCAGCACCCCTCGGGTCCTCGCCTAATCTTGAAAATCAAATGGCTGCCCTTTACCCCATGGCACACCCCCCCTGTTGCAGGCAAAAAAAGGAGGTGACCTTTCCCGACCCGCAGAATGCCATTTGGGAATTCCCAAAACCCAGTTCTCCATCCGGGCGCATAACCCAATCCCCAAAAACTGGGGGCGTTTCACCGAGCTCTTAACCTCCCAACTCCGGCCGAAACTGCGGTCATTACTCTCTGTCCCCCCCGGAAGATGCAAAAGGCGGGCTGATGCCCCCCCTGGTAAGGCACTGCTCAATTCTGCCGTCCAAAAGGATATGAAAAAAACAGGCGAGACCTCCACCAGTAGGGCCAAAAAGATCTACAGCCAGTGAAAAATTGCTGTATCAAACCCTTCAGAAAAAAGCAAACAGATTGAACAGATCCAAGACTCTACAAATCACGTACGGGCACAAGCGTCATTGGCTGCCCAAGGATGCAGCCAGTGACGTCCCCACCTAGACGCCCTTTGAAAATCCATTTGAGAAAAACATTAGAGTCCGTGGACTTCGGAAAAAGTGAAAACCCTCGAATGTTCCTGCGCTCATAAGATGTTTAAATTTTACTTTCTAGGCGACCATTGGACACAAAAATAGAATTCGACAGGGCTCTTTGGGGCCCCTCCCCCCCTCAAAGTCGGACCCCAATGCCCCAAGCGTCTTGTAGACCCCATTATTTCACCTTTCAAAAAAGGATCAAAAGAAAGGCCCCGCTTTTTGCAAACTGTGTGTTTAGGACTAAAAAATAGGTCTCTATCCGGACCTTTCCAGGCACATTTTGCGTATCATTTGCTCTAAAGCCGCTTCTCAAATTTGTTTCGGGCCATAAATTTCAATATAATGGGGTTTTCCCCTTTGACCCCAAAGGGAAAAAAAAGGGAGACTCTTCGTTTCTTCTTCGGTCACCCTCGGACCCCCGGCCCCTTCACTGAGCGCTGGAGTGCCCATGTCGCTATTCCTGTTTGGGGTCCTCTGCCACGGACCCGCCATTTCCCTTTAGGTAGGTGTGCCACAAGACCTCACCCCTCCTGCGGCTTCGTCACCTCCAAAGACTAAGCGCTCGTCTAGACGGTGAAAGAATAAGGGAGATCCATCACTGGCGAGTGGTCCTCTGCGCTGACGCCTTTTTACGGAACTGTGAGATAGTTACATTTTCTCTCGAATGTTGCCCTCCTTTGTGTTGGACATTGAATCAGGGGTAGTTTTTCTTCTAGGCCCCTCATGAGTCAGTCTCTTAATTTGCTTTAAATTTAACTGTTTTGCAATTTACAATAGTTTGCTTAAATATCACTTAACGAAATTTATTGTATTAGGTTCTTTGACCCATTGAGATACCTATATTGCTCTTTTACTAATTTACGAAATGCTTATTGTCCCACACAGTGTACCCCAAATACTTCCCTTTCACCCCCTTCCCTCCCCCCTTTTTTCTTTTTTTTTTTTCTTCCTCTCCCATTCCCCCTCCTCCTTTTCATACATGTGGCCTCTTCTGTTGTATTTTCCCTGTTGAGTATATCTATGCTAGGGTTTTTGCTTCGCACTTTTTTTGCCCTTTCAGGGAAAAGCAGAAAGACTACCCCCCGGCGTTAATAGCCTGCAAATTATTTGACTTAATGCGCTCTGTCTCCCTTTTTCCTTTTTGGGCCTGAAATTTTAGGCCTTTTTGTTTTGTGAGTTGTCGTTATTTCCCTTCCCCCCCCTTGGCCCCGGTATTGCTAGTTCTTAAGTCGCTCCCTTACTATCTACGGTTTTTCGGAACAGTCCACCCTTTTTCATCATGCCCCATATTAGGTTACACCCCTTAACGAAAAAAGGGATTTAAAATGTGCTGAAAAAGGGGGGCCCAACCCTTTATTATTTTCTAAACAAAGATCCTTTTGTGGGGTTCAGGAGCCCCCATCTCTTGAAAGAACAGCTAAGGGTCGTCTGCAATAGGACTTCCTGCTGGTACCATGCCCTAACAGTTCCCAAAAGATGAAGGGGATTGCCATTTTTATTCACGGTCCCTCCCTGCCCCAAATTTGGGCGTATTCACGATCAGAGCCAGGCCGTGTTTGGAAATGCGCATCGGGGCACTTTTTTACAATCGCTACCTTTTGTCCCCAATGTTAAAGCTCCTTTCTGTCCGGGTGGGCGGAGGACCTCATTCTTTGCACAGGGGGCAAATTTTTCTATGTGGTGCTTTAACTTAACTCTCGCCCCAGTTGATCTTTTAGGTGTCTGCTGTCCCTCCCATGTACTTTCCAAGGTTTTAAACGTTTGCTGCATAGCATGCAGCTCCTGATTGGCGCCCTCCCCGCACCCCGGAGAGATGGGTTATTACCCTTTTTTTCCCACCCACCAAACCCATGGGCGCATTGATTTTTTTTTTTAATTCAACAAACCTTATCCACTAGGTAAATGTAAAAGGTCCATCCCCCACTCCGACACGGCCCGGTCATTTTGATCTTGCCTTCCCACTTTCAGCGCACCCCATTCACCTGGAGATTAAATTAATCTCTGCTGCAGGACGCGCTATGCCTATCAGACCTGCAGTCCAATATAAAAGCTTTCGACCACTCACTCTAATGACCCAAAATTCTCCGCAGGTCAGATGGGGGGCATGAAGTTGTCTCCCTGGTAAAAGCCTCAAGCATGTTGGGGACTAAAAGGGAAACTGGACAAGCTTCAATCTCTCTTTTCTAAAATCATTTTTATTGAAAATTTCCAAAAAAGGATACTGGCGCGGGTCGGATCTTAGAGAAAATGACACGCTCCGTCACGAGTACTTTTGTGAGGAGGTAAAAACAATCGATATCGTCAAACCTCGCTACGGATAATATGTTGGAGTTTAATTTGCCTGGACGGTACTTGGCCAGGCTCTTAGGGGGCAGAGAGTTCCCTATTCGTCCCTCAGATAAAGAAATCAGATGGACATTAGCATTTTTAAAGATTATAATTCCCAGGTTTTTTTGGGGTTATTACTCCAACATATAATCTCCCCAACAACCTCTGCTCCCCCTACCGACACCCTCAAGACTTGGAGGGTTACTCCAGGGCCTCCCTCCCAAATTTTCTCCAAGCATTAGCCCCCTAGAAAAAACCCTTTTACCAGGCGGGGCTTGTTGCAGCCATTACTTCTCTCCCAACGGGTAAAAGCCCAGGACCAGATGGCTACACGGCCAAATTTTACAAGGTCTTGCGTGATGACCTGTGGGCCCCACTCCTACAGGCTTTTAATTCGGTCTCCGACTCTTCCCCTTTTGACCCGGCCTTTTTTAAAGGGTAAAAATTACAGTAACCCCCAAGACGGAAAAAACCCGATCTGGCCGAGTATAGGCCAATCTCATCATCAAAACGGATCTAAATTTTTTGCAAATTTATTGCTTTAAGACTGAACCCCACTTCTAGGGGACATTATACACCTAGAAAAGGGGGCTTTTTTCCCCCCGAGGGAGGGGGGTAAACCCGAAAACTTTTTACATTACCAATTTTAATTTAAATGTAGTGGTGTCCCCTGTATGTGCTGTTGACCAGAAAGGCCTTTGATCGGGTGGACTGGACTTCCCTTTTAGGGGTCTTGTCTTTCCCTAGGTTGGCCCTACTATAATAGCGAAGATATTGCACTATAAATTTTCCCCCAGGCTAAATTTTTGAGTTAACGGTTCCCTTTTGCTCCCTTCGTCATTGGGGAATGGTACCCCGGCAGGGATGCCCTCTTCCCCCTTTCTGTATGCACTGGGGATTTGGGAAAATTGTACAGGCCATTCGGGCGGATGCTTTTATTCACGGGAATTTAAAGTGGTAGCCATCACGTGAAATGCTTCTTTTGGGGGAAAAAACTGTTTTGTATGTCCTAGCCCCCTAAAATTTTTTACCCCCTATCCTGAAAGTACTACAAGATTTTGGTTCCCTCAGTAACCCCAAGGGAAATGCCAAAAAGGTTGGCACTGAACCTTACCCCTTTGACTGAGTGGTGAATCGATTAGGCCACCCCTACTCTTCAAAGGGGTACCATTAGCAAATCCCCTTGGTTTCCCTCCCTTCAAATTTGGCTAAAGCCTTTGACCTAAAATTCTCCCCCTTTCAATTGTTTCCCGGGGGACCCCTTAAATGGGGGTAAAAGGGGCTTTCTCCCGGCTGGGTCGCATCAACGTCCTGAAATGAAGTTCTGCCCGTTCCTTACCTTTTTTAGGCCGGTTCCAATCCCTTTTCCCCAAGTCCTTTTTCCAAACCCTACATAAAGCCATTACGCAGGGGTTTTTAGGGGTGGAAGAGACCTGAGTTGCAAAAGCAACGTTTAAAATTTGGCCTAAATTACGGGGGTTTAGCTCTCCCAAATTTTCAGGCAAAATTTTCCTGGCGCCCCGGTGTTAGAATCCTGGATTGCTTCCATTATCAGTCCAAGCTTGGGTTCGCTTTTGGGCTGAATGTAGGAGGTCCCACGGGGAGCCACCCCCTGGCTAAACCCCCGAATGTACCCAAAAAATCCCTAAACTCAATTTCCCCTGATTGGCAGACCCTGGGGAGAAAACAGTCAATCCTTTTCACTGCCATATTTAAAGCTGGGGGTCCCCCTTACCCCCATTCCCGGAACCCATGGGGTCCCTGAAAAAAATTGAGAGGTTGGGTCTCTGGGGGGGGAGAAGGGGTTTTTTGGGGGGTAAGGGGATGTGCTGGGACAACGACTTAAGCCAATTATGATCTAGCTGTAACCTCATGAGTGGGTTAAGTTTTTCTAGATTTTATTACTAAATTTTTGTAGTTTCTTTTCTGTATGGGGAGTTTCCCTGGCCTATGTAGAGCCCCCTACAATTTTCAATTTGGTGCCCACAAAGGCCTACAAAACACACTTGCTCTCAAAAGGGTTTTTGATTGTTGGTGTCCATGACGGAACCTTCTGAATTGCCCTTGCAAACTGCCTGGGAGAGGGAACTCTCGAGAAAATTCTCCTTGAGGATGGAGGGGATGTTTCCCCCGCCATGGTACCCATGTCAGTGAGGATACAGGAATTAAAAATTTTAAAATTTTACTCGTTGGGGACAGAGTGCCGGCCCTTTTTCACAACTCTCCCTCAGTTCAAAAACTTTTCTGGGCTGTTTAGGGAGGAGGGGCACGATACTACAATATGGTGGGGGAAAGCCCCCCCTTTTCAGCCCTTCTGGCTTAAAGGGTTTTCCCAACGTCCAAATTTACTGTGGCGAAAGACTGCAGAATAACCAGGCTTTCCCTCTTATATTTGCCCCCCACAGCGTCCAGCCTTCCCGAAGGGACAGCTACACCCTTCTAGTAAACGCTGCCAAAGCAGTGATACCGAGATTATGGCGATCCACTTCCCCCCCCCCCCTACGAAGATGGCTCAAGGAAATACATACAATGTGTAGGATGGAAGAGTTGCGCTGTGAGTCACACTTGGACTCAGACCGATTCTTTAAAGTCTGGAGCGATTGGTTGACATTCTGTAAGTCTGCCCACTACTCCTCCATCGTCTAGAGGAACCCCTGCGACTGTGTGCATAATTTCTCACTGATTTTGCTTGCTGACGATGTGGAACTGATTTCGACTGGCCTCCCCTATCCCTAGTTGGTTAAAGTTCACTGGCCTGTTGCCTTGATTAAGGAGAATTTCCTTTTGTCCTTCCTTTATCATTGACCTGGGCAAGAGCGGTTCTCTTTCTATACTCGACTGATGTACTGGGTCTCTCTTTCTCTTACTTAGTTTTCCCTTGCTATAGGGAAGATATCTCTAACTTCAAGTCATCCTTTCTCCTCGCAGGTCTTTTCTGCCGGAAAACATGTAAATATCTTCTCTCCCAATGATCATCGGTTAGCTGTTACTCCCTTTAATACCCTTCCCTAAAATGTATGGCTAAATTTCAATAACCAGTATGCATATGTTGAATTTTATTACTGTATACACCTCTATAACCTCCATATGTTGATGCTGTCCGCACCGTTTTTGCCTTTGTCATTGGATAACATTATTATGACTTGAATAAAGCTTTGAATAAGTAAAAATCTCCCTACAGAAGTGGACAAGGCAGGGATGCCCACTATCTCCCTTACTTTTCAACTTGGCCTTAGAGCCTCTGGCAAGACTACTTGAGAACTCGGATCTTTTCTCGGGGATCCAGATAGGGGATAAAGAAGTGAAAATTGCTTTATTTGACGACGATCTTATTCTGTTCATGTCCAACACCCTGTCTCAGCTTTCTAATGTCTTGGACACTCTGCATTGTTTTGGCACGTTATCAGGGTACAAAGTGAACGTGTCTAAAAGTGAGCTACTAGAAATTGGCCCAAAAATATCCCAATCCCAATGGGCTGACATAGGCTTAGACTTGGCCCGTGTCCAAGACTATCTTACATATCTGGGAATCAAGATTGGTAGGACTCCGGACTCGGTTTACATATTGAATATCCCCCCTCTTCACAAAATTTCCCAGGATTTAAGGCGCTGGACCCCAGTGCCGCTGTCACTGGCCGGCAGATGCCACGCTGTGAAAATGGTCTGCTTCCCTAAGCTGCTATACCCCCTTCAGACCGTCCATTTCTTGCTCAAGCACACGGACGTCAACAAAATTAACTCGTGTATATCCAGCTTTATCTGGGCTGGAAAAAAAAAACGGCATTGCACTGCATAAATTAATACTACCAGTTAGGGTAGGGGGATTAAATCTCCCGGATGTTAGGGGATATAACTTGGCCTGTCTGGCCATTCATATGATTGACTGGATTTGGGGGCACTCCCGTTTTTCAAATTGGGAACTAGAAAGGGAGCGGATGCTTCCCTGTCACCCGCAAGCGTTACTCCATACCAAATATTCCAAACTGCCCACCTTGGTCAAATTGTCCCCCCTTTTCCGAGACACAATACTAGTATGGAAAGAGCTGAGGAAAAGACTGGGCCTTTCATTCACTCTCTCCAACGACATGCCCATCTGGGACCATCCCGAGTTCCCTCTGGGCCGGAGTAACCCGATGTTTAGGAAATGGAGAGAGAGGGGTTTAGTTAACGCGGGACAATTGATGCATGAGCAATCTCGGAGATGGCTAAAACCCTCAGAGATGCTTGAGAGGTTCTCCCTGCCTGGAGCTCATCTCTTGGTGGCTTACCAACTTTTCTATTTCTGCAAGGGGAGGCTTAGGGGTGTTTCCAAAGAGACTATTCCACAATGATTTCGATACTTTTGTCACTACCCACAAGGGATCCTGTTGTCTCTCGGGCCTATACTCAGATATGAGAGGGTGGTGTTGAAGGCGGGTAACTTCTCATTCATTCCGATATTGGCATCGACGTCTAGGGAATGACCAGGTCTCGGATTTGATCCCGAAAGGTGTTATGGCTATATGTAAACACATCATTTGTGAGACCTGGTGATAAACATACTTTAAAATAATACACAATGCCATCTACGCTTTTAATTTTCCAACCTCCGCAAAGTTCCCTAATAGAATACAACACAGCCCAAAATGTGGCATCTATAGAACGGATTTGTGGCATGGCCTGTGGGAGTGTAGCTACACACAAACCTACTGGGACACAATTCTTCAAAATATACAACTTCACTTTGGGGCTATTTTGGAGAAACATTACGAACTCTTGATCTTCCATTGTCCTAGACCACCGAATGTGGATGGGGGAGTGGTCTCTGAGGAGACGCCACACGCACCGAGCTACCCGGGAATAGTCCACATCGCGCTGCTGGCGGCGAAACGTTGCCTGTTGCAGCTATGGCTGGGACCCTCTCTCCCGTCCATTTCCGGGGTAATAAAACAGTTGGAGGAATACCTCATAGCTGATAAGTTGGAGACAGAGAGGCGCAAGGAAACCCGCACTACTGGGTTTTTCAGGAGCAGGAGAGCCTTTATAGAATCACATTACTCGGACAGAGAGATAGATGCTCTCATGCAAGCGTTTAAGTATACAACCTGGTACTGTAAGGAGGGGATCAGTGGCACGCTGGGGAGGTTACAGGTATGAGAAATGTTATCTTCAAGGAGTCACATATAACGTTACATACATAACATTACGCTGCTATGGAAAAGATGTAAAGGACGCATACGTCTATTGTTTATTGTTGGATGTTTGATTTATTGCTTCTTTCTCTCAGGTGTTATTTTCGAACTCTGGATGTAAAACTTTCATGTTTCAGGCACTGGCCTGGATAACATTCAGTATAATGTATATAATGCAACATGTCAGAGATTTGTGTTCAATTGTTGAAAAATTTTGAAAATGCAATAAAAAATGTGTTTAAACAAAAAAAACTACTATAGCAACCTCCTCACAAAAAGACCACTGCTGTAGCTTGCTCCTCCCACATAAGCCACATAAGACATTGCTTATTTCCTGACCTCTGTCACATATTGACCACTGCTGTAGCCTCTGCCTCTTTTAAATATACACTGGTTCTGTAACCCCTCTGTCACATACAGACCACTGCTAAAAATCCTTCCTCACATAAAGACCACTAGTGTATCCCCCTCCTCTGTCAAATATAGACCACTGCTGTACCCACATCTTCTCACACACAGAATGCTGTAGCCCCATCATAACATACCATTTTTAAGCCTTATTTCATATAAACTATTGATGTAGTCCCAACATCACATATAGATCACTGCTCCTAGACCCCCCCTCACATATAAACCACATACAGTTTGCTGTTGTAGCTGCCTCATCACATACACATCACTGCTGTTGCCATCTCCACTTTAAAATATAGACCACTGCATGCCCCCTTTCTCTCTTACATATAGATTGTGGTAGTCCCCTCCTCACATATAGACCACTGCAATAGCCCCCCTTTTTAGTGACGTACTGGACACTGATAGAATTATGGCGGCTATTGTCTATTCCCAGGCAGTTCTGATGGTCAAGATTGACTAAATCCAATCTGATCTCAACCGCATGAGGGCAGATATTGATAAAATTCACGACATAGCCACAGTGGTGGAGTGGGGGCTTGGGGTGCTGGAGGATTCTGCTGAGACCCAGGGGCATGAGTGCCACTATGTAACAGCAAATCAAAATACTTCGAGAGAGAGTGGAAGACCGGAGCTGTTTGTTGAAAATTTGATCCACCAAGTCCTGGACCTGATATCTCTCTCATCCTGCTTTGTTATTGAGTGGCCCATCGCATTCCCACTAGAACTCTGCCTCTGGACTCCCCTGCAAGACCTTTCATCACAAAAGTTTTGAACTTCCATGATTGAGATGCAATTCTGGCAGCTGTGAGAATGAACGGAAAAGAAAATACAAGAGATCCAAAAGAAAAGGAGGCAGTTTGAACTGTTTGGAAACGTCTGAGAGATCTGGATCTGAAATACATGATGCTGCACCCTACTAGTTACATGTCCAAGACCAGGATAAAACTCTCTTTTTCACTACACCTGAAGAAACAAATGATTGGCTAGATATGTGGCTGGAAAGAAAATGTCGATTACTCTTGCATTGACATGGGTTGGCCAGTGGAATGCTATGTTAGTGGTTCTACTGTTTGTTTTTCTCAGTTACATACATATTATATGTATAGTGCGGCTTATTTTGAGTATTTCTGTAACTGATTGCACTGTTAATGAATGTACAGTATCTCACAAAACTAAATATTGTATTATATCTTTTCATGAGACAACACTGAAGATATGACAATTTGTTACAATGTTAAGTAGTCAGTGTACAGCCTGTAGTGTTAATTTTGTGTGCACTCAAAAAAAACTCAATATACAGCCATCAATGTCTGAACTGCTGAGTACATGAAGTGAAAATGGAGAAATTGTGTCAGTGGAAGTTCAATATGGCACCTCATGGTAAAGAACTACTCTGAGGATCGGAAAAAAAAGAATTGCTGCTCTACATAAAGGTGGCATAGGCTGTAAGATTGTCAACACTCTGAAACTGAACTGCAGCATGGTGACCAAGACCATAGAGCAGTTTAACAAGACAGATTCCACTCAGAATAGGCCTTGCCATGGTCAACCAAAGAAGGTGAGTGCAGGTGCCATGCGTCTTATCGAGAGATTGTCTTTTCAAAATAGACGTATGAGTGCTGCCAAGATTGCTGCAGAAGTTAAAGGGGGTGGAGGGTCGTCCTGTCAGTGCTCAGACCATACGCCGCACACTCCATCAAATTTATCTTCATGGCTGACATCTCTGAAGGAAGCCTCTGCTAAAGATGATGCACAAGAAAACTCAGAAACAGTTTGCTGAAGACAAGCAGACACCGATTACCGGAACTATGCCCTGTGGTCTGATGAGACCAAGATAAACTTATTCGGTTCCGATGGTGTCAAGCGTGTTTGCTGGTGACTAGGTGAGGAGTACAGAGACAGTTGTGTCTTGCCTCCAGTCAAACATGGTTGTGGGGCTGTCATGGTTTGGGGCTGCAGGAGTGCTTCCGGCTGTGGAGAGGTACAGTTCGTTGAGGGAATTATGAATGCCAACATGTACTGTGACATACAGTGGGGAAAAAAGTATTTAGTCAGCCACAATTGTGCAAGTTCTCCCACTTAAAAAGATGAGAGAGGCCTGTAATTGACATCATAGGTAGACCTCAACTATGAGAGACAAAATGAGAAGAAAAATCCAGAAAATCACATTGTCTAATTTGGAAAGATTTAATTTGAAAATTATGGTGGAAAATAAGTATTTGGTCAATAACAAAAGTTTATCTCAATACTTTGTTATATATCCTTTGTTGGCAATGACAGAGGGCAAACGTTTTCTGTAAGTCTTCACAAGGTTGGCACAAACTGTTGCTGGTATGTTGGCCCATTCCTCCATGCAGATCGCCTCTAGAGCAGTGATGTTTTGGGGCTGTCGCTGGGCAACACGGACTTTCAACTCCCTCCAAAGGTTTTCTATAGGGTTGAGATCTGGAGACTGGCTAGGCCACTACAGTACCTTGAAATGCTTCTTACGAAGCCACTCCTTTGTTGCCCTGGCGGTGTGCTTGGGATCATTGTCACGCTGGAAGACCCAGCCACGTTTCATCTTCAATGCCCTTGCTGATGGAAGGAGGTTTGTATTCAAACCTTTGCAGAGAAACAGCCCCAAAGCATGATGTTGCCAACCCCATGCTTCTTGGTGTTCTTTGGATAGTGTTCTTTGGATGCAACTCATCAGTCTCTCTCCTCCAAACACGACAGTTCTACTTTGGTTTCATCTGACCTTATGACATGCTCCCAATACTCTTTTGGATCATCCAAATGCTCTCTAGCAAACTTCAGACAGGCCCGGACATGTACGGGCTTAAGCAGGAGGAAAACATTGGCATTGAAAGATCGGAGGTCCCTGGGGGTTTGTGTGTTACTGATGGTGCTTTTGTTACTTTTGGTCCCTCTCTTGCGGGGCCATTCGCAAGGTCCTCCCCTGGGTGAGATCTTGCGTGGAGAAGAAAGTTTTTTTGGTACATTTTTCCAAAAGTTTTTGTATAAGGAGTAAAATTTTTCTTAAATTTAAAATTTTATTTTGAGACCCATATCGTTTTTTACATGTTTTTCAAGGGGTACATGGCTACTTTAAATTGTATAAAATTTTGTCATATCTTAAATGTCCTTGAAAAGATTTAATACAATATTTCCCAAAAAATGGGGGGTTGTATTAAATTTTGGGTGAGATATGTATGAAGCCATTGCTACTTTTGAGTATTACTGCAGCTGGTTAAATTATTTCAGTATGCAGGGTTAATGGTTTGCATATGCCTATATAATTTTATACTGATGTAAAATATGGTTATGTATGGGTTTTTTTTTTAAGATGATTACCCTTTTAATTTTGCTCTTTGGGTTTCCAACTTTTATATTAATCATTTTCTTTTAGGTGCATTAACTGTCATTCTTGATATTTACTAAAGTTGATTATAGAGGTATTTTTTTTCTTTTCTGGGGTCTCCTGCAGCTCCAAGTTATGCAAATTTATTTATGGCCTCTATAAAAAAATAATTCAATTTAAACATCTCGGATTCGCCATGTCAGGACATTGGTGTAGGTAGTGGGACGATGTTTTTTGCCCTATGGGGGGTAAAAGGGGGATTTTTTGGGTTTTGTCACTTTTTTGAATGGATTAATCCCTTGATTTCAGTTCCTGCTCAGTAAAAGCAGTTTTATCCAATCCTTTGGAAAATTTAGTAAACCCTGGGTAGGGTTTTTTTAGGATTTGTTTGTAAACCTGCTTTTGGAAAAATGGGGTGCATAGGGGTGTATCCGCCCCCAAAACCTTTAGGGAATTCCCAAAAGGGAAATATAAGAGGGCTAGGAGAATATTTTCTTTAAAGGTTATATTGGAAAAACAATGTAAAAAAATTAAGGATGTTTTGTGAACAGAGGTTATGATAGGCGGTCAATGGAGCAAATCGCCATAGAAATTGGAAAAAAGGATCGTAATGCTTTGTTGAGCAAACGGGTAATGAAAAAAAGTGACAATAAATTGTTGTACATTAGTACCTTTGATAAACATAGTGGGTTATTAAACTTTGGATGTATTATTGTTGATGAAAAATATGGCCCCCTTTTAAAAGACAGCCCCACGCATTATGGGAAAAGGGGAAAAAAATATTAGAGCCCAGATTTGTCAGTAGATTAAAACTGGAAAAACAGAAAAAAATTTTTTCTGGATCCCCCAAAAGAAGGGAACATTTCCATGTCATGGGGTTTTCCCAACACTGTAGTTCCTTAATTAAAAGGTCCAATGTCACACACCCCCTAATGGTAGGAAGGTGTTCAAAAAGGCGTTTTCCCTGCAATACAAAAATTTGTAATTCCTTTTTAAAAGTCCCCATGGGGAAAAAGGCTTGTGGGCAAAAAACTGCCCGTAGTTTAAAAACCAGGAAAAATGAGCATCTTTCCCAAAATATTGGTTGTCGGGTGGAATTTTGGTGTTAAAAGTTTTTTGGTGAGGCAAAGAGGATTTGGCAAAAAAGACAGTGGCCAAACACTTTTTCAAAATTTGGAAAAAATGTGTCTGATTTACGTTGGAGATTCTAGAGTATTCCCCTGCGAGAGAACCCCATGGTACACCTTTTGAACACCTAGCCCCAGCAGGTTTTGAACGAGGCTTTGGGTTCAAGGTTTTTTTGTAAAGGGTCTTATTTGTTTTTATCAAATATGTGTAGGTATAAAAAGGGAGGGTTGGTTACGGCAGGCACGCTTGGAAAGGGGAGGGATTCCTCCGAAGTCGTGCGCCTGCGCGATTTCCCACCTGTCCTTTATTTGTTTAGAAAGCGAAGCTGTGCTTTTGCGGGCCGAATAGTTATTTATTGGCTGACACCCAAATTTGTTTCATGGGCTGTCCGACCCAAGCTATTTTGACTAAACCAAGAATATTGTAATTTGTTTACTACATTTGCTGCTATTTTGATACAATAAAAATATGTCTAACATTACCCAATAGTGTTACAAAGTGTGACTCTCCAACTCGCAAAGAAGCTCCAACCTTGTCTAGTCCGTTGCAAATATGTTTCACGCAAAATCGCAAACCGTAACATCCAGCACCTATGGGACAGTTGTCACAATCTTTGATGTCCTCACCTGCAGACCAGCAAGTCACATCTGGCCTGGAGAGCACTATGTGTCTTTTTGCTATATCTCAACATCAGCTTATGCAGGTTTTCACACCTCTTCTCATGTCGGGTGTCTCCACTTCCACTGAGGATGATAGGCTGGCTACACTAGCAGATCTACGGTAGCTTCTCCAATCACTCCCCTCTAGAGCGGACATAACCTCCCTCGCTAAGCAAATGGTCGAGGAGTATAAGCAAGAATTCTCATTCTTCTGTACAGAGTTATCATCTTTACATTCTAGAGTGGATGAGCTTGATCAGACCCAGGCACAGACGTCTACTAGCCTACCATCTCTGAAGGACTCGGTCTCCCAGCACTCTGCTCAAATTTTTTCCTTGCAGCAACATCTGGACGATGTTGAAAACAGAAGCAGGTGGAACAACCTCCGTTTTAGAGGCCTCCCGGGAATCTATTTCCAACTCCGATCTATTTAAAGTGCTCTTCGAGATATTTAATGATCTGCTGGGATGACTACTGTCGGCGTACATCGAAATTGATAGGGCCCATAGGGCTCTGAGGCCGCCTAATCCCAACGACCCTAGACCTCGAGACGTTATTTGCAGGATTCATTTTTCCACCATGAAAGAGGACATTCTATATGAAGCGAGGCGCAGAAAATCGCTGACCTACCAAGGCTCGTCTATTAAAATTCTCCAAGACCTGTCTAGGCTTACCCTGACTCAAAGATCTTCACTCAAACCTCTTTTAGATACACTGTGAGAGAGAAACATTCCCTTTTACTGGGGTTATCCTTTTGCCCTCCATATCCGTTTTGACAAACAAGTTCTCACCATTCGCTCGCCTAAGGACTTTCCACCAGTTCTGCAGTCTCTTAGGATCAAAGAACTTGTCCTTCCCGAGTGGCCATCCCTGATGTCTCTCTCCTCCTCAAGTGGGTCCTAAAAGAAAAGACTCTTGCCAGATGTCCCCTCTTCTCCAAACACTGTCCCTCCCCAGGAACAATGAAACAGAGGCACTTGGGCTCGGGGCCAAAGACAACCCATTCAGTCCGCTTCTCCTACCAAATTAGCTTGAAGGACTCAAGGCCCCTTCGTTGCTTGGAGCTTCTTGTCGTTTATATTTCACATTAGTGGTAGACTTTTTGGCCATGTTTAGACCAGGACCATCTCCTCCACTATTTCATAGTTATCTCCCCCCATCTTTTTTCTTCATTCCAGACTCATCTTTCCATTAATGTCGAGATGTTCTCCTCCTGCAGCTGTGTTGTACCATCGTCCCCCAATCGAAGGAGATCTTGCCATAGGTTTTCCTGTTAAAGCAGGACTCCGGTTACACCTGTGGTTCTTCTGAGATACCCTGCAGGCTTGGTGTCTGCTTTTGATTTATCTACTAAACTTTTTTGTTTGGTTATCCCCACCCCCACTTTTTTTCTGTCTTCTTCCTCTCTTAATTCGCAGCGGGCTCAAGTACCAGGTCCCTTGTGCCATCTGTACGTTGGCATCAGTCTAGGTCTTCCCCATGAAGACCCATAACATTGCCTCATTCCACATGAAAGGCCTGAACACCCCCGAGAAACAGGCTTCGGTCCTGCCACACCTTCATCGTTGTAAGGTTCACACTGCTTGTTTCCAGGAAAGTCAATTTAAGGTAGGGCACACTCTGACCATTAAACATAGGTACTACACATCATGGCATTTTGCCAATTTTCACCAGTCCAGATCCAGGGGAGTCGCTATAGCTATCCATCTTTCGCCTGCCCATCAGGTGCTTAGTTGTACTACTGACCCAGA
Source organism: Phyllomedusa bahiana (assembly GCA_025379985.1). Classification (NCBI taxonomy): domain Eukaryota; kingdom Metazoa; phylum Chordata; class Amphibia; order Anura; family Hylidae; genus Phyllomedusa; species Phyllomedusa bahiana. Next base: position 37,944 of record JAODAL010004037.1, on the reverse strand, counting down.
AGCACGTTACATCATCTTGGTCCTCTCTATCGGAGGATGAAAGTTCACCATTTTAAACGCCTATGCACCTAACATGGACCAAGCCTCTTTTTTTGAATCTCCTGTTGACAATTTGCTCCCCCTGGTTCAGGGGGCTGTAGGGCTCTGTGGGGACTTTAATATCACATTCAAACCCACCCTGGATAATTCTTCAGGGAAATCATCCCAGTCTTATTCTAGTATTAAGAGAGTGAAGAGAGCACTACTTCAGCTCCAAATCTTTGAGCCCTGGCGGATTCAGCACCCATCCGACAGGGATTACTCCTTTTATTCCCCTTCCCACTGATCCTACAGTCGCATAGACTATGTAATGGTGCAACATTCCGCTCTTCCCTTATTCGTGTCCACTTCCATTGGCAACATTTTGTGGTCTGACCACATTCTGCTCATTCCAATTTTCCACAGTTAGAGGAAGTGTGTGGAATTGGAAACTAAATAAACCCCTATTATTGGACCCTCTTTGTGCTGCAGAGGTTGGCAGAACCATCTCACAATTACAGAATACCATGCTAACGATCCCTCCTCGGCTATTAGTCAATGGGAGGCCCCTAAATGTGTGGTCAGGGGGGTTTTGATTAAACATGGGTCCAGAATTAAGAAAGATAAACCAGCATCTCTTAAGGCTGCACTTTCCAAAGTTACATCTCTGGAGCTTGTACACAAACGCGCCCTGTCTTTATCAGTTCTGAGAGAGTTACAAGATGCTATTTTGGCAGTTAGGAGACTTCTGGAAGCATCCTGGGGCAGTATGATTCAATGCTGCAGGAGCAAGTTTTACAAATATGGTAATAAATGTGGCAGGATACTGGCCAGGGCTCTTTACTCCCAAATGGCGCAATCTCACATTCCCTCTAATAAAACCCGTTCCAACTCTGTGGTACACTGCACCAGTGATATCGCTAAGGTATTTCATACTTTCTATTCCAATTTGTATAATCTTCCATCTTCCCTGGATCTTAATCAGGAGGGTGCCTATCTTCACCTGTCCCTATTTTCTAAAATCCCAGCACCAACCTCCCGACCATTGGAGGAGCCTTTTTCGGGGCAGGAATTGGAATCAGTGATCAATGATCTCCTGGGAGGTAAAAGTCCGGGGCCAGATGGCTTTACAGGGAAGTTTTTCAAGACGTACGCAGAACATCTATCTCCTGTAATATTGAAAGCTTTCAATGCAATTTCCCCAGAGATCCCTTTCCCACCTCAGGCGATGGTAGCTCATGTGGCCGTTATCCCCAAGCCAGGAAAGGACCCGCAATTGTTTGGTAGTTACCACTCGGTTTCTCTTTTAAATGTTGACAAATGTATGCCAAATTGCTGACAGACTGAACACACTCTAGTCATCCCTTATCCATCCAGACCAGGTTGGTTTTGTCTCAGGTAGAGAAACTAGGGATAACATGCTCAAGACTATGGACCTTATTCACCACGCCCGATCCCATAGTCTCCCTCTTATGGTTCTTTCGCTCAACGTGAAGACGGCGTTCGATAGAATATCGTGGTCATCTCTCTGTCGGACTCTTGCCCATGTTGGTTTAGGTCCCACTTTTCTATCAAAGATCTTGACCTTTTAAACATCACCCTCGGCACGCATTAAAATCAACGGATCCCTGTCTGACCCATTTTCCATTTCAAATGAGACCCGACAGGGATGCCCATTATCCCCCCTACTCTACATATTAATAATGGAAAATTTGATGGCCTCGATCAGAGCAAGTTAGGGGGATCAATATTGGGGCACGTGAGTATGTGTTCAGCATTTGTGGATGACTTGCTGGTGTATGTAACAAACCCACATACCTCTCTTCCGGCCTTGATGGCAGCAATAAAACAATTTGGGATCTGGTCTAATTTTAAAATTATTTTATCTAAGTCCGAAGTTCTCAATGTTGGTCTCCCTACCAAGGTTTTAAACCTCCTACAAACGAACTTCCCATTTACATGGTTCAAGAGGGGCATTCCCTATCTTGGGATTCTTATTTCTGCAGACCTTTTGAAACTCTTCCCTGACAACTTTCTTTCACTTCTTAATCAAACGATCAAAGATTTTAATTCCTGGACTAAAAAAGACCTCTTGTGGTTCTGTAGGAGAAACGCGCTGAAAATGTTCATCCTCCCAAAATTGCTATACCTTTTTCAGACAATCCCCATCGCCATTCCAGTATAAGACGTTGCTTTTCCTGTTTTGTTTGGTCCACTCATAGACCCAGAACTGCTTACAACACCTTAACTAGACCTAAGGATGTGGGTGGTGCTGACTGTAAGCTATATCACTTGGCCTCGGCCTATGCCCGTTTCCTATCGCTGGCCCTTGACCGGGACAGGAAACTATGGATGCAATTAGCCGCGGACCTTTGTCCATCATCTGTGGCTGTGCTCTCCTGGATCTGGACTCCCCCCACTCAGGGTCTCTTCCCTTCCAGTTTCTGCACAAAACATACTCTTACTATTCTTCATTCTCAAGAGAGTTCATTGAGCCTAATTGATCGTAATGGACTATGTGTGCCTATTACTGATAACCCAGAATTCCCTCTGGGATCTTCCTCAATGGCCTTTTTAGGGGGCACAAAAGAGACCCCTCTACATTTTATTCATGTGCTATCTGCTGGGAAATTTAAACCCCCTAAAGACATTCTTGTAGGGGGGCATAGCACCTGCTCGTACTTTCTTCACACATTCAACTCACTAATTTTTTCAACAAAGTAAAACTTAAATTAAATCTACATAGATCTCTCACAGCATTTGAAAAACTTATACTGGCTCCCTCTAGTCCGAATCACTCTACATCAGTTATCTATAAAATGTTACTTTCCGTTACTTCATCTCCCCCGCTGCCCTTGTTTTGTTGTCAATGGGAGGCCAAGTTGGACCTTTCTTTCTCGGCTTTGCAGTGGGAAAAGTGTTTCCAGCTGACTCACAAGGCAGCTATAGCCTCGAAGCATCATATTCCCCTTTTCTTGTTGTCTGAAACTACCCTGATGGCCTCCGATTCTGGAGGTGGAGCAGTATTGACTCTGTGGACCACGCTATAGACCTGTCGCAGGCCCGCTGTGAACTATTGGACGCTGTGTGTCCTCCACCCCCTCTCTAATGCTTTTAATTTTGATTTCGTATTATAATCTCCCCCCTCTCTTTCTTTTTCTTTGGTAGACTTTTGTTTGTCCTTCAATTAAGGCTTAGTTGAGATTCTAGTAAGCATTATTTGATATTGGAATATTGACGCTCTTTAATTTCATGTTACTGCTTGGTTTAGCGGGCATTTATGTCTCAACGCTACTATTATGCAGTTGTTGTGCTATTTATGTTACTAATTTTGTGTTCTGTGTATGTGGAACTTCCACACGAGTTCTACTTTGATGTATACGATTTCTCATCCTCTCTGTTTGCGTTTACATTATACATCATCCATTATGTATAATTTTATTCCTCAATAAAACTGTTTTTGAATTGGAAAAAAAATAAGGAGGCATGCAACCTGACATAAATCTAAATAGGTAAGAAACCGAGGACAGAATAAAAAAGGAACAAACAACCAGTTAGTTCGCAGGCTGCACCGGGCCATGAGGACAAACTAACTGTTAAGGTCGCAGGACATGTTAAGTTAAAGACCAATTACGAAAGGGTGCGATACAAGTCTGAGTTGCAAAATTCAAACCAGTCGCTCCAAGTTTGGAGGTATTTCTTATAGTGGTCCCAAGAATCATACCTGAATTCCTCAAGACGCTTTATTGCGTGAATTTCCTTAAACCAATCTGAAATGGTTGGGCAGGAAGTGGATAGCAATAACCTAGGAATAATAGTCTTGGCAGCAAGTATAAGGAATGATGGGTTTTAAGGAGAGAAATTGAGAGAGGGATGAAGAGGAGGGAGGCCAGGTTATTTTGGATTGTTATACCTGTGATTATAAGAATAGTTTCAAGCACCTTTAAAGGGGTTGTCTCACTACGAAGATTATAGTTGAAAATGTGGGGACCAAAAATCTAAGGATGTACGTCCTTGGTTACTATTGGCAAAGTGCTACGGTTTTAGAGAACATGCTGGTTTCATGTGCTTAGCAACGGTGTTTGTTTACTGGTCAGGGAAGCATTCTGTCCTGCCCAGGTCGTGCACATGCAAAAGGAAAGGCAGTTAAGAGGAGGGGCAGGGATGTGTGTATTGGAGGCCAAGGAGGAGAAGCAGTGAAGAGGATACAATACACACAACCCCCCTGCATGTCCTCTCACTGCTTCTCCTCCTTGCCTGCCAATACACACATCCCTGCCCCTCCTCTTAACTGCCTTTCCTTTGCATGTGCACGACCTGGGCAGGACAGAATGCTTCCCTGACCAGTAAACAAACACCGTTGCTAAGCACATGAAACCAGCCCGTTCTCTAAAACCGTAGCACTTTGCCAATAGTAACCAAGGACGTACATCCTTAGATTTTTGGTCGCCACATTTTCAACTATGATCTTCATAGTGAGACAACCCCTTTAACAGAAAGGTTGCAGAACAGAACAACCCCACCAAGTATGTGCCATGGTACCTCTATCCTTTTGACAGCACCAACATATATTTGAATATTCTGGATAGTGGGAGTGCAAGAGAGTTGGGACCCTATACCATCTTGTTAGAATTTTGTAGTTTAGTTCCTGGGCCTTGGTGGATATAGAGGTTTTATGTGCTAACAGGAACGCCTTGTTCCAATCATCATCGGAAAACGTAAAGTTCAGTTTCTGTTCCCAGCTATTTTGAAAAGGAAGTCTTTCTCTGGATGCAACATTAGTTAATAACCTATAAAGGCCTGAGAGTGGGTGCCCCCAGAGTGTTTCCCCAGGCACCACATCTCAAAAGGCGTGGCCGACCTGTGGAGGTTCAGAGTAAATTTACAAGAAGAATAAATGCTACGAAGTTGGTAACAATTTAGTCTTGAGAAGTGTGTTGTCAACGGATCGCCTACCAGCTCATCATATGACTTCAGGGTGCCAGAGGAGAGCACCTCCCCAAAAACAGATCGTGAAGCTCTAACACCCAAGAGACGGGAGAGGGGAACTAAGAGGGAATCAGGTACCTTCGGGTTACCCAGCAGAGGGGTACAAGGACCTTCCAGAGAAAATAGGTGCTTTGCGGAGGAGAAAGGTTTACGTACAAAGATCGATGTGCGGACGATGAGAGGAATGTAGAGAGGAAATGCTTTTGGCAACATTGAGGTGGGGAGCCAAGGCACAACTGCAGTGGGTGCCTTGTAAAATTGCATCTCAATTTGGATCCATAGTTTGGATGCAGCATTGTTGAAGTTTTAAAGTGTACTTACTGCTATCAAGGCCAGGTAGTAGGCTTAGAAATCAGCAAGGGTTAGCCCTCCTTCCAGTTTTGCGTGGGACAGGGTGGTTCTAGCTATCCTAGGGTGTCCTCATGTCCAAATGAATTGGGAAGCCATTTTCTGTAGGTCAAGAAAGAAAGTTTTAGGGAGAAGAATGGGGACTGCCTGAAATAGGTATAGAAGGTGGGGTAATACATTCATCTTGAGAATCCAAGAAAAATTATTTTATATCCCATTTCAAGAGATCCTGCTTAATCGTGGACAACAAAGGAGCAAAATTTAGGTAAAAAATTTTGTTAAGAGTGGAAGGAATTTGGACGCCTAAGTATCTAAAAAAGTTTGCTACCCAGGAGAAGAAAAAGGAGGTTTTAGGTTGGGCCAGGCATTGCTCGGGGATATTCAGGCTTAAGACAATACTCTTATTCATGTTATTTTGTGATTGCTGAGTAGCCCATACTCTTCTAACAGCTTAACGAGCGCCAGCAAGGAAGTTTGGGGTTCCGTAAGGTAGAATAACAGCTCGTTCACAAAAGCGGAGCACTTAATATGCTGTTTACCAACACAAATACCCTGAACTAGGGGATCGAGATGGATTGCCTTTAACAAGTGCTCCATAACCAGCACAAGCAGTATAGGGGACAGAGGACAGTACAGCCTGGTACCATTATTTATAGCAATCAGACAATAAAGGGTGCCATTAATACGAATTTGTGCTTAGGAAGAATTGTATAAGGCCATAATCCTGCCTCTCATTATGAGGCCCATTCCCATGTTCTCCAACACTCCCTGCAGAAAAGAACATGCCACTCGGTCAAACGCCTGCTCTATATCTAGAGATAAAAGCATACACAGAGTCTTAAGCGTTTGAAAATGATGAATGATAGAGAAAGTTATTAAGGTATTGTCTCTCACCTCCCTTGAAGGGATGAATCTCACCTGATCAAGATGTATAAGAGAGTTTAGAAGAGGATTAAGACGCTTGGTGAGCATCTTGGCAAAGAGTTTTGCATCAGTATTGATCAGGGAGGTAGGGCGGTAGCTGTGGCGTAATGCCAGATGCTTGCCCCCCTTCGGAATGACAGTGATGTGTGCCTTCAAGAACATGGGGTCAAATAAGAAGTCCGAGGATACAACATTGAAAGCCCGGAGGAGGGGTGAGCTAGTTCCTTACTCAGGACCTTATAGAATTGTGCAGTATATCCATCTGGACCTGTGCTCCTACCTGATGGCATGGATGACTCACTACCTGTAATCTTGACCCACTGCCATCCCACCTTATCCCAGACCTTAGCACTGCTATCATCCCAGCCCTCACCCTCCTGTTCAACCTATCGCTAACCTCTGGCATCTTCCCTTCCTCTTTTAAACATGCTACTATCACACCCATCCTTAAAAAAACAACCCTTGATCCCTCCTCTCCGTCCAACTATCACCCCATCTCTCTGCTTCCTTTTGCATCCAAACTCTTTGAGCAGCATGTCTATCTTCAACTTTCCTCTCATCTCTCCACCAACTCTATCCTCGACCCACTACAATCTTATTTCCAACCCCACCACTCTACCGAAACCGCCCTAACCAAGGTCACCAACGACCTAGTAACTGCCAAAACCTCACGCCATTACTCTGTGCTTCTCCTTCTAGACCTGTCCTCCGCCTTTGACACTGTTGACCACTCACTCCTCATACAAATCCTCTCCTCCCTCAGCATCACAGACTTGGCTCTTTCCTGGATCTCCTCATACCTCACTGAGCGGACATTCAGAGTCTCTCATTCTCGTTCCACCTCCTCCCCCCGGCCACTCTCTGTTGGTGTCTCCCAGAGGTCAGTCCTGGGCCCGCTACTCTTCTCTCTCTACACTCTTGGCCTCGGTCAGCTCATAGCTTCACACGGCTTTCAGTACCACCTGTATGCCAATGACACACAGCTCTACATCTCTGGCCCAGATGTTACCTCTCTTCTCTCCCGGATCCCAGAATGTCTATCATCCATTTCCTCCTTCTTCTCCTCCCGTCTGGAGAAAACTGAACTCATCATCTTTCCACAGTCCCACTCCATCCCTCCGCCTGATCTCTCTATCTCAGTCAGCGACTGTACACTCTCACCTGTTCCGCAAGTCTGCTGCCTCGGGATAATCTTCGACTCTTCTCTGTCTTTCAAACCACACATCCAAGCCCTCACCTCTGCCTGCCGCCTCTACCTGAAAAATATCTCTCGCATCCGCTCATTCCTCAACTTCGACTCTACAAAAAATGGTAGTCCATGCCCTTGTCATCTCCCGCCTAGACTACTGCAACATCCTTCTCTGCGGCCTCCTGTCTAGCACTCTTGCTCCCCTTGAATCCATCCTCAACTCTGCTGCCTATCTTTTTTTTTTTTAATTGTAAATTTTTATTAGTTTTTACAACCATAAAGCCACGCAGGGCTGTTAACAGTAATACACATGATGCATTAACTTATGAAATAACATTAGCAGTGTACCACACAAACGATATAAATTCAACTATTACACTATAACTGCTGTCATAAGATACGAGGCTTGAGAGCCATCTTAGTAAGCACCCAAGATAAATGCAACTGACAGCCCTTTAAACAAATGAGACAATTACACACATAGACAACTAATAAGACAGGGGGAGGACACAAGACAGGACACATAAGGACAAAGGAGTTTCCTAAGTTATACCCGCAATCCAACCATATCTGTAGTATAATCTACAAGTCATGAAGAACACAGTAGATATCCCATGGTTTCCATATATAGTCACAGGGGTCCAGCTGATCATGAGACAAGGCAGTGAGGTATTCCATATGTCTCACTTCCTGTAAGCGGAGACACACATCATGCCTGGTGGGAATAGTGGTTTGCTTCCAAAATTTTGCAATCAGACACTTGGTGGCTGTCACTATATACAGAAAAAGTCTACCCTCCTTACATCCTAATGGGGCATGGGGAATATTAAGAAGGAAAGTGCTCGCTGTGAGAGGAACCCTAACCTGAGTAATGTCCAGCACCAAAGACTGGACCTGTCTCCAAAGTGGCCGTATTAATCTGCAGTCCCAAAATATATGCTGTAGAGTCGCTCCCGGATCCCCACATCTCCAGCAACAGTCCGGGATTTCAGGTTTAAGCTTATGCAGTAGGGCGGGAGTATGATACCAGTACATTAAAATCTTGTACTGGTTTTCTTTAACTTGAGCCGAAGCAGACGATCGGGCAGCCTGTTTCCAAATCAGTTGCCAGGTGTCTCTGGAGATGGGGGACCCCAGGTACTCCTCCCACTTAACCATATATGAATGGATCAAAGGCGAGTCCTGCGAGGGGGTGATTAGGAACTTGTATATTGTGGATATCAGACCCTTAGTCAAACAACCTGCTCTACAGATTTTTTCAAACATAGTGGGGGGAGACACTGTAGCGGATTTCAAGATAGAAAGCATAAAGTGTCTGATCTGAAGGTAGGAATAGGCGGCCGAGAGGGGCAAGTCATGTGCAGAACGCAAAACATCAAAAGATTTCAGAGTCAGTGTTCGATGGTCCACCATATCTGCAAACTGAAACAGCCTGCGGTCAAACCAGGGTCTCAGATTCTCATCTGGTCGTCCATCCAACAGTAAAGGATGGAAGAGAAATGAGGTCATTGCGGAGGCATCAGATCACAACCAAAATTTTTTGTAGCATCGCTTCCAAATGTCTCTAGTGAGGGTCATGGAGTGTAGGAGGGTGAGGTTCAGTTTTTGAGTAGTAGTGGCCCACAGTAGGGAGTTGGGATGAATGGGGGCCAACCACAACTTCTCCACCTCCATCCACCTGGAGTAAGCAAATAGTGCGGACCATGATGGTATAACTCGCAGCTGAGCGGCCCAGTAATATTTGGTTATATCTGGCATCGCCAAACCTCCATCTCCCCTGCCCGCCAACAGAACATTCCGGGAGATCCTATGTCTCTTATTACCCCAGACAAAGTGGATCAAATCCGACTGTAAGGAGCGAAGGAGTTTCATTGGAACCGGGACAGGCAAGGTCTCGAAAAGGTACATCAGTTTAGGGAGGATGGTCATTTTAATCGCTGCTATGCGGCCAAATAAAGAAAGAGCCAGCTTGTTCCACCTTTCCAGTAGTCTCTTTATCTCCACTACAAGCCTGGGAAAATTATGCTTAAAAAGAGAGGTATAGACTGGCGTCAAATATACCCCTAAGTATCTCAGACTCTCTGTTTGCCATCGATAATTAAAATTAGCCTTTAGTAGAGACAGGAGCGCTCCAGAAATATTCACTGGCATAGCTTCCGTCTTAGACGAATTAATTTTGTAGCCGGATAGAGCTCCAAATTTAACTAAAAGGGCTTGCAGGTTAGGGAGGGAGACCATAGGGTTAGTTAGTGTGAGGAGAACATCATCTGCATATAGCGAGATCTTAAAATGCGTGTCTTTTAGTTGAACACCTCCAATATCATCATGTCGTCTAATCGCTGCAGCCAGGGGTTCAATGCAAAGTGCAAAAAGCAACAGGGAAAGGGGGCAGCCCTGCCGGGTTCCATTTTGTATGTCAAGCGGTTGCGATGTGGCATGCGGGAGTCTAATAGTAGCAGAAGGGTGAGAGTAGAGACCTCGGAGTGCGCTAACAAAAGGACCACGAATCCCAAATGCTCTCAACGTATGAAACATAAAGTTCCAGTTAAGGCGATCGAAAGCTTTTTCGGCATCTAAGCTGAGGAGAAGCATAGGGTCTCCTCTCCTATTCACTATATCAATCAGGTCGATCGCTCTTCTGGTGTTGTCCCCACCCTGCCTACATGGAACAAATCCCACCTGATCCTTATGTAGCAATTGAGGCAATAAAGAGGAAAGCCTGTTTGCCAGTATCTTGGTAAATATTTTTAAATCTGCATTTAACAGGGCAATGGGTCTGTAGCTAGCGCACTCCGAGGGATCCTTATCAGGTTTAGGTATTAAGATGATAAATGAGTGCAGCATTGTGGGTGGAACCGTAGCCCCTTTCATGAAAGAGTTAAAGACCACAGCCATAGTGGGTAGCAGTTGAGATTGAAATAATTGATAGTAGAGATAGGTAAGGCCATCTGGGCCCGGAGATTGTCCTGACGGCAAGCCTTTGAGAGTATCCACAATCTCCTCTTCAGTGATCGGGAGATTCAGCGAGGCCACATCATTACTGCCAAGCTTCGGAAGATTACAGGACAAAAGAAAGTCCTGTAATAAGGCTTCCCGTTCTCCGGGGTCCGAAGGCAAACCTTCTGGGATATTATATAGCTTAGTGTGAAAGGAATGGAAAAGGCCTGCTACAGTGTCGGGGTCCGAACACGGGATTCCCGTGCCATTTTTGATAATATAGGGGGTGGACTGGGCCGTTTCATCCCGAAGCATTTTTGCTAGTAAAGAATGAGGCTTGTTGGCCCTTTCATAATATTTATGACATGAAAAAACCAACAACTTCTCAGTAACATGCAGCGCAAGGGTTTTCAGCTTTGATCGAAAACTCAATATCTGACGCAGAGTGTTCCTAGTCGGGTTCGTTGCTAATTTAGCTTCCAGCAGCTTCAACTGAGAAAGGCAAAACATTCCTCTGATATTCCCTATCCTTTTTCAAGACGGGATCCTAGTTGTATACATTTCCCCCGCATCACCGCTTTGTGCGCCTCCCATAAGACGGTCGCGGAACCTACTGAGCCCGTATTAATCTCAAAAAACTCCTTTAAATGTTGTCGCAACTCTTCCCTGGTTTGAGAGTTCTTGAGCATAGATTCGTTGAGTCTCCAGTGGCATTTCCTCAAAGAATGTTTCCCAGCGTCAGTGTAAGACTGATTGGGGCGTGGTCAGACACGTAATCGAGCCCACCTCTAGCCGACTCCATCATTCGAAGGAGCTAAACACATTCCAAAGAAATAGTCTATCCTGGAGTGCGACTGGTGCGGATTTGAGTAGAATGTATAGACCTGATCCGATGGGTGGAGTATGCGCCACAGATCGAATAAACTGAACTGTCGTATCAGTTGGCGAAAGCCCCTGGAGAGACAACGCAGAGCTCGGGAAGAAGTATTTGGATGTAATTGTAGTTTATCATAGACTCAGAGAAAACAAGATTAAAGTCTCCTCCTACAATAGTCGGGGAAGGGGATAGACGCGACAGGCGAAGGAGAAGCCGTTTAAGGAAGGGGAGCTGCCCTGTGTTAGGCAGGTACGCGTTACATAAGGTCAGGACCCCCTCTAAAATCAGAAAGCGTCCCCCAGGATCAGAGAACGCAGTATGAATCTGTATGGGACAAGACCTAGAAATTAGGACGAGGACCCCGGCCTTCTTCCTAGCTTGAGAAGCAACATACTGTACAGGGTATAAATGCTTGACAAAATTGAAATTGCCCTCCTTATTGAAATGGGTTTCTTGCACGAAGACAATATCTGCTGGATCCCGTTTGAGATCAGTGAGCAGGAGCCGCCTTTTGGTGTTAGAATTAAGACCCTTGACATTAAGTGACCTTATCTTAACCATTGGGATAGTTAATACATAGAACCACTATATAGCTGGATTGCAAGGTAACAGATTTAATGCAACATACCAATCTGCAGTGGGAAAAAGAACTGGAGCACTTCAAAGCATCTGTGGAAACAAGAGGGAAAGGGAAACACAAGACAATACAAAACAACAGATAACATAAATTTGACATCTTCTAGAAACCAGAACTATAGGAGTTCCGGAGAGGCACTAAGTACTGGAATACTTGAACTACAGAAATCCTGAGGATAACCCTATCACTATTACTAACTACCGCCCTAGGGGGCAATAGAACAACAGCCAAGTTAATGGAATAACAGTTAGCTAACACGAGCTCCTACTGACACTGAACTACTAGTATAATAGGCCTCGTATGTGGCCTTGTGTGAGGGCAATCCCGCTGTAAAACTAGTGTAGCTAATGGGAAAATGTATAACCTTGAGAGAAAGAGCTCAGCAATGCAACAGCTTCCGCACAATTTATCTAACAACCTGAGGGAAGAAATACTCTAAATAAGAGCAACAGACATAAAGACAATGATTGCCATACCCACGGTACGGCCCAGATGAATCAGAACCGGCAAGGGACCTCAATATCCCCTCTCCAGCAACCTATCAGGTCCCTGTGAATGCCGGCCGACGAGAGGGAGACTTCGAGGAGTCTCTAGGACGGCGTCACTTTTGGTGAGAGTGAACATGCTGCCAATCTGGGTCCAGATCTGGAGGAGGAACCACAGGGTTCCAATTGGGCAGGTCAGGCACAGGTATGTCCAGTGTTGCACATAAGTCTGGAAGATCCTCTTAATCCCGTAGTGCTGCAGAGTGTCCACCTTTCGTCACTTACTGAGCAATAGGGAACCCCCACCGATATGCTATATTCCGATCTTTCAAGATATCCAGTAGAGGCCGCAGTTGTCTCCTTTCTTGTAGAGTAATCCAGAAAGGTTCTGGAAATATCTGTAGATGGGCTCCTTGATGTTCTCCACTGTGCGCACTAGTCGGGCTTTGGCCATAATTTTTTCTTTTCAGCTGAAAATCATGGACGCAACATATAATGTTCTCTAGGACGGCAGGCAGGGCCCTTCGGTTTAAGAGCCCTATGAGCACGATCTAACTTGATGTTGTGAGTAGACGGCTCACCTAGTAGTCCATTAAACACGGTCTCCAGAACCTGATATAGAACTTCCTCGCCTGCACCCTCCGGAGGCCCCTGACTCTTATGTTGTTCCGCCTGCCCCTATTGTCCAGGTCCTCCAAGTGTTTGTTGTTCTCCCGCAACATTTTGGCCTGTGACATCATAGCGGCTTGCATATCCGAAACATATCGGCGGGTGTCATCATGTGCTGATTCCAGAGTGTCCACCCTACCAGCTAATTGGCGAATATCACTCCTGACTGCGGCAATCTCATCTCTACAGGCTCTGACCTCAGCGATTAGTTGTTTAAAGTCCCTTAGTAGGACGAGATGTAAGATATGCTTTCCAGTCAGGTGTACTGGACCGGGGAGGTTCCGCAGCGCCACCAGTATCGTCCATAGAGTCAGGGGACGAGGCCCAACGGTCTAAGGGAGCTGTATCATCATTGGAATAAGCGTCCCCAGTGTCAGGCGGAGCCACCCAGGTAGCAGCGTGGGGTGATAGAGTAGAGGTGGTCTTACGCCCCTTCGGTATTGGTTGCATTTTAGAAGACATATCGCTTGGCAGCAAAGTAACTATGGCAGGGGAGAGCTTCTGGACAGGGGCAGATGGAGATCTGGCAATTAGAGAGCTGTTGCAAGGTATGCAGGGATGTGAAGCAGGGATCTCAGACTGTGATCCTTCAGGATGCCCCAGAGCGTTTAATTGGAGACCTTATTGCCTAGGTAACAGACCTCCTCTGTTTAAAGGTGGAGAAGGGAGCACTCTGCGTTTTAGGGGGCTGAGGAAGTGTGGAGGCCCCAATACAGTCAGGCCTCGTGCCCCTCTCTGGTCACCGCTGATGCTACAGCTTTGCAGCCCGTCTGGAGAAGGAGAGAGCTGAGGAGGCAGGGAGAGAGATCCCTTTATTGTGTCCCCTGTCAGGCTTATAGGAGATGGCCCAGGCGGAGGGGAGATTGGAAAGCAGGGTACTGTACCTGTACTGGCGCGCCTCTGTGCTCTCAGAGTCCCAGTGTGCTGGCCTCCTGTAGCGCTGGATCGGCAATGCAGGAGAAGCTGCGGCTCCACAGTGCGCTCAGAGCACTCCGCCGACAGTGAGGAGTCCACACCGGGCAGTTCGGCTGAAGATGGCAGCGCTTCCGGGTTCCCACAAGGCAATGAGGGACACTCCAGCAGCTGCGGTCCGGTAAGCGCTTGCTGGGTCCGCGGCCCGCCGGTCTCCTTCAGTGAGCGGCCGCGGTCCCCAGGGAGAGGAGAGCTCTGCTGCTGCTGCGGCCCGGGCAGTAGTGTCGGAGGTTGTGCGGACTCCGCCGCAGGCCGTGGAGAGTAAGGAGATGGCGGGACCCGGCGCAGATATTGCCTTAGCGGGCCATCCGAGCCTTTCTGGCTCCCTAACGTCTTCCCGGAGGCTGGCTTCTTCTTTTTTCTGCTTCCCCTCGCCAGGATGGATCGGGATTGCCCCCAGGCTGGTCAGTTTAGCTCAGGAGAGCAGGAATCATGCGGCCATCTTCTTCGGCGGTAAGCCACGCCCCAACTCTGCTGCCTATCTTATCCACCTCTCTCCTCGCTACTCCTCTGCCTCTCCCCTCTGCCAATCCCTTCACTGGCTACCCTTTGCCCAGCAAATACAGTTCAAGGTACTAACCATGACCTACAACGCTCTCCATAACCTCTCCCCTCATATACAGATACCTCCCCTCACTCAATCTCCGGTCCTCATAGGACCTTCTTCTCTGCTCTCCTCTTATCAGCTCCTCACATAACTGTCTCCAAGACTTCTCCCGTGCTTCCCCCACGTTCTGGAACTCATTGCCCCAACATATCAGCCTCTCCTCCACCTTTCCCAGGTTCAAAAGCAACCTGAAAACCCATCTCTTTAGGACTGTCTAGAACCTACCATAACCTAGCAGCCCCTGTGCTACCCCAAAATCATGTCTGCCCCTCACCTTCTGTCTCCCTCCTCCTCCCCGGTCGGTGGTAAGCCCTCCGGGCCCGGGCCCTCACTCCTTCTGTGCCAGTGTTGTAAATGGAACCGCAAAAGGGCTCTACTTTCCAGCAGGGGACCAAATCAGTATATTAGTTAGCACGTGCCAGATAAATCACAGCCTGACACTTTCTCAGACAAATAGTTCTCCAAACTTTATTGCACAAACTCAAGGTTTTAACAGGTTGAGGGTGTACACATTCCTTAAGCAACATCCACCCTCCTAATTGGCTCTTCTTATCTATATTTTAAATGACCCTCCTCTCTCTTTGTTAGAGGGAAGAAAAATAACTAAGGTGTGCAGCATTTTGGCATATCAGGCTGTGTCTGTGGGGGGAATAGACATTACACATAATACATTATATGACAGTTATCCTTTACAAACAGATTATATATGCGGCCATTTGCTAACACATTAAAAAGTGTATGGTTATACAGGCAGCTTTTACGTGCAATATATAAAGACATGTGAGGTATTATACTGATTAATACATTAAAATAGAGACACAGAGGATCACACATATATAACTTTTGTTCCCATCCACAACACCAGTCATAAGTCATTCACTGTTATCATTGTACTTGTTTGACATATGTTATGTATGTAACCTCCGTTTTTGAATGTACAGGGCCCTGGAACCAATGGCGCTTTAAAATAAATAATAATGACACCGCACCCCCTAAGTTCATCAAAAGTAAATGGCTCCTCCAGGTAGGCGAGAGGGAAGAAAGGGCTGTCCTAGACAGGTATGGCCAGAGTAAAGTGGAGTGAGGTGACGAGCCAATTTGAGCTTGAGGGGTGGGGAGGTTGTAAAGGTTAGAATAGTACTCATAGAAAGCCGACAAGATGTCCTCTGTTAGGTGAATGATCTGCCCCTCCAAGTTTTTAATTAAGGGAACAAACATGAATGCTCTCTTCTCCAGAAGACATCTGGCGAGAAATCTTCCAGGCTTGTTACTCCAGGTATAAAAGGAGCTGGAGCAAATTTGACGATATCTTTTGTGTTTGTGCTCTATGAGCTGAAGAATCTTGTGTCGGACCTGGTTAATGGCCCTAAGGTCAGCTTCAAGCCCAGAGAGTTTATGGGTCGCTTCTAATGAGAAGAGCCGTAACAAAAGAGATTGAAGTTTGTGGGATGCCTCTCGTTTGAGACGGGCTCCATGCTTTATGAGTACTCCCCGAAGCAGACACTTGAGGGCTTCCCATTTAATTTGGGGAGCATTGGGGTCAGAAAGGTGCGTAATGTTAAATGTATCAATTGAAGTTTGTAAATCTGATAAACATAAGGAATCAGAGAGCAGTGATTCGTTCAATTTCCAAGAAAAAGCAGTCCGTCTAAAACTCGGAAGGGTGAGATCACAGTGAATTGGTGCATGGTCAGAGTGTAAAATATTGCCAATAGAAGCAGCTCTAACATATGTGAGAAGGGCATGTTGCAGGAGAACATAGTCAGTACGGCTATAGGTGTTGTGGGGGTAGGAAAAGAAAGTAAAATCTCTATCCCCTGAATGAAGAAGTCTCCATACATCCACTAGCTGTATATCATGGAGCAATTTTTTTTTAACTGTTAATGGTATGTAAGGCCACTGAGGAACGGCTAGGTGAAGTGTCAAGTAGAGGATTTAAAAAGTTAAAGGGGTTGTCTCACTACAAGGATTGCTTTTTATGTTAAACCTCTTACAAAAACAAGTCACTTTGCAATATGTGTCCATTAACAGTGTTCTACCTATTCCTAGATATCCCCTCTTGGATGGGCTGCATCAGCTCCTCAGGGTCCTATAGCTACAGACCTGTTTGATCTATCCTGATAGGCTGCCAGCACTAATTGCTATAGCTACAGACCTGGCTTCTACTGCAGCCTAGTAGAAGCCAGTAAACACGCCCCTGAATTCAAAGTGAAACCAAGAAAACAGGACTGAGGTGAGATGAATCAATGTAGTGAGACAACCCCTTTAAGTTAAAGTCACCACAGCGAATTTTTTTTTTTTTTAAATATAATACTACCTTACAGTGTCAACTGGAACTTTACTGATAATCCCATGATTATGACCCTGTCTTCCATCTGGCGCACATCTTCTGGGATTACACGCCTTCTAGTGTTATACTGGACTCTACAATGGCATTTGCTTCCGGTTCGTTCGTTCGTGTGTCTCTGTGTCTCTGTGTCTCTCTCTCCCTCTCTCTCCCTCTCTCTCTCTCCTCAGTTTGTGCCATGGACAAATTTCTCTCCCAAACTCAGACGCCATTACCACAAAGACAAACCCGTTAATCTTTCTCAAAGGGTTCAGTTTGTAGAAATATGACAAAACAAAGAGCTTTGAAGGACAAACCGCCGCAAAAACCAGCTTTTACCTACTCAACTCAGATGCATCGGTTTCCAGAACTGATGACCAGGGGGTGTCACCTCACCTCAATTTTTCATATCCTAAGAGCCCCCCTGCTTCAACAGCCTCTGATGTGGACCAGACTGTCAAAATGGCACAAGGGTGACTTGCATGTTGACCCCTTATTTAGACAAACGTCTAGATATGATACAAAACTCCATAAACACCGTCTTGGCTCAGATCACTGAAAACACGCAAAAGATTGCGGAACTGGAGGCAAGAGTGATTTCCTGTGAATCTACGATTTCGTCAGCGGAAAGTGAAATCACACATCAAAATGCTAAAATCATTCTGGAAGACTTGGAGAACAAAGAAAGAAGAAACAATCTCCGTTTCTTTGGGGTGCCCAAAGCAAGCTCCGGGGATGCATTCCAACTGTATTTGGTGGAGAAACTACATAAGCCTTTCAACTGAATCTCCAACTGGATTCCCTGATCGTTGAACGAGTCCACTGGATAGGCCCATACAGGAGGGAGAGAGACCAGAGACCATGTCAGGTCATTGCACGATATGCAAAATGGTCAGTCAAAGAGCAAGTCTTAAAGGCTTATAGATTCTCATGAACTTTGACGGTTGATGGAACAAAAATTCTAATTCTCAAGTAGTGTGATCACGAAGAGAAAGGCTTTTACTTCCCTGTGTCACCAACTATTTGAGCATGGAATACGCTTCCAACTCCTTTATCCTGCACGTCTGCAAGTGACCATTGAAGAGAAAACCACTTTCTATGAGGATCCAGACCTCGCAAAACGCCAATTGCTACCTCCAAATCCAGATTGAGTCTGACCTGACAAAATGCCTTTTTTAATCTGCTGTGGATGCTGATATGTTTCTCTTTATACTGCATTATGCTGTTTTAAATGTTGACCATTAAGGTTTACTTTGTATACCATTACTTACCCCTGTTTGCTCCCTCCCTTTCTTTCCTTATGTGTCTTCTTGCTTGCCTCGGAGTGGCCGCTTGGCCACCTGGATGATGACACAATAGAGGCTCCTGCTGTTTGCTGGGACAGGACACCCTCATTGCTTGCATACTCACCCTGCACTGTATCCTGGACAGTGACGGGAGTAGAATCAGTACCTCTACGAATTTTACACATAATTTCCATTCTCCATCTCTAAAATTAGTGAGTTGGAATGTAGCGGGCCTGAAAAGATTGAAACCACACATTGTCTTCCTCCAGGAAACGCACTGGAAAAGTGGAGAGGAGGGGTTTCTTAAGGCTCCTGAGCTGGGAGATAGTTATTCTGCTTCCCATAACAACAAAACTTGAGGTGTGACTATTTTAATTCATACCTCCCTTTTCCCTTTGATCAATGAAGTACATGTGGATCCTGGAGGATGATTCTTCTTTTTGGATGCTACTATAGATGCCAGGTGATATTCTCTTTTAAATCCTTTTGTCCCTATCTACCCTAATATAGAGTTCTACTCACAACTGTTTACCTTTTTGTTAAGCCGCCAGCTCCATGATCTTTTCATAGGATGTGACTTCAATGTTATCTTGCAGCCACACCTTGATCGCACCTCGCAGGTGCCTTTTGACCAGAGTAATATACCCACTCTCATAAATCTAATGGACCAATTTTCCTTGTGTTACTCATGGTGAATCCTCAATACTTTCACAAGGGAACACTCATTCTACTCAGCTGTACATGAAAGTCATTCAAGAATAAGTTATTTTCTAATGTCATCGGATATTTTTCCCCTGGTGG
Organism: Phyllomedusa bahiana; assembly: GCA_025379985.1. Classification (NCBI taxonomy): domain Eukaryota; kingdom Metazoa; phylum Chordata; class Amphibia; order Anura; family Hylidae; genus Phyllomedusa; species Phyllomedusa bahiana. The sequence goes on along the minus strand of JAODAL010004037.1, from coordinate 18,879 downwards.
AGGCGGTGGACATAGGTAACATCCTGATCTCGGATCATGCCCAGTTAGTATTACTCTCATGGTGTCCCCAAATTGTCAAGCTTTTCATAAATGGTGTTTCCCATCATATCTGGCTGAATCGGATGACTTTAAACAATATCCAGCTACCCAATGGCAACACTACCAAGATGACAATATTCAACACACACCAGATCTTTCCCTATTTTGGCCAGCATCTAAGGCAGTCATGAGGGAACATATAATTTCATACCTCAAATTCAAAGCCAAGAAAAGTAAGAAAAAATTTAACAGATTAAATGCGGACCTCACAGGGGCCCACAGGGCTTACATGAACTCTCCCACAAGTGGTAATAAAGAAAGATATCTTGCCACCAAAGCTCTCATGGAAACATTCATACAGGGACAGGCCAAATAGGGGCTTGAGGCTATTAAAAATAAGTGCTTCCGCTGTGGGAATAAAATTGGATCTTTACTAGCCAAAACACATAAAACAAATTCTTAATGCCAACCGATACATGCTCTCACTAATGCTGAAGCGGGTTATCTCACAAACAAAACCCAGGAAATACAAGACATTCTCACCCATCTTACTGACTTTTACAAAGCGTCAGATGATGACACCTTGAGAACTTGGTCTTTTCTAAATAGGCTCACTCTGCCGAAATTAAAATCAGAGGACAGGGAACATTTGGAATCAGAGATCACGGAGACTGAGATCTTACAAACGATCAAACACCTCCCAAGTAATAAAACCCCAGGACCAGACAGCCTCCTGCCTGAGTACTACAACAATTTACAGCAGAAAACACACCCACATTTGACTTCCTATCTAAAAAGGGGACACCCACTTAGTTGATTTTAACCAATCAGAGAAGATCTTGAATCCACGCAGGGAGCCCACCACGCCTCACTTTTACAGACTAGTGTTGAGCCAAACCGTTCGGAAAAGGTTTCTTTACGTTTTTTCCGAACCCGAGGCGAGCCCATTGATATTGACTTTAATAGGGTTCAGTGTTCAGCTCGGCCCGCACCTGAATTTTTTAGTGCTCGCTCATCTCTATGACAGACCAATTGCATTACTGAACCAAAATTATAAGATACTAACTAAAACATTGGCAGACCATCTCTAGACGATGCTAGACTCCATTTTAACTACCTCCCACTTGGGGTTTCTTCAGAATAGACACTCTACAGTTGGAATAAGGCAGGTAATTGCTGCAACTACACAATACCTGGACAGATTCCGACCAGTGACCATGCTCCTTAGCCTCGATGCGGAGAAGGCTTTTGACTCTGTATTGTGGACTTCTCTTAATACTTGCCTTCGACATAGGGGATTCAGAGTGCTTTTTATTTTTCCTACATTAAAAACAAACACATTCTGCCACCTCCTTAACACTTCACCGCCTCCCTCCTACTCCCATTCCTATCCTACAAGTGACAAGTTGCCTCTTGTCTCCCCTTTTTTTTAACCTCTCACTGGAACCCCTAGTGTGACACCTGGAGACAGTCACTCCGTTTGAGGGTATACATATAGGGGTTAGACAACTCAAAATATCTTCCTTCGCAGATGATGTGTTGTTGTATATTTCTGACCCAGAGAGATCTTGGAAGGTTATCCTGGAAGACCTCCACACATACGACTCACTGTCGGGTTTTAAAATTAACGCGGCTACATAAGAGGCTTTAATATTGACGAGCCCCTCGGTTCCAAGCTGGTCATCTGCTTTCCCTTTCCGTTGGCAGCTGGACTCCTTAAGTTATTTGGGATTCAAATTCCCAAACACTGCAACCTTATACACAAATACAATTTGACTCCATTCATGGGACAGACAAAGGCGTTTCTCTCCACATGGGGAAAGCTGACTTCATCAGCTTTGGGCAGGGCAAACTTGCTCAAAATGACTATTTTTCCAAAATTACTATACCTTTTACAATCTCTACCAATGTACCTCAGACCTAAAGAATTAAAATTGTTAGAAGCCATGCTCCAGAAATTTATATGGAAAGGGCAAAGACCGAGAACCAGTTTGATTGTCCTAGGTCAACATCAATCCCATGGGGGAATTAACTTCCCACAATTTCAGTTATATAATCTACCGGTTCAATTGAGGGTAGTGGGGGACTGGCTATCGAATTCTGACTCTTACACAGATCATTCTCTAGATGTCCTAATCTCAATCCTATTAAAAATATATGTGCAAAGCTGAAAAGTCAGGTGCGAACAAGGTGACCTAAAAACATGGCTCAGTTACATTAGTTCTGTCAGGAGGAATGGGCCAAAATTCATACGAACTATTGTGAGAAACTTGTCGAAGGATATCCAAAATGGTTGACCCAAGTCATACAGTTTAAGGGCAATGCTACCAAATACTAATGAAATGTATGTAAACTTTTGACTTTGCAGAAAGTAATAAAAAAGCCTTAAATTTTCTCTCTCTCATTATTCTGGCATTTGGCAAATATAAATAATTTTGGTTCCTAATTGACCTAAAATGGGTAAGGTTCATTCTGATTCATGCCAGACAGTGAGAAAAACATGCATATGTGTCTTTTTATATATTTCCTTAGCCAGAGTGGGATCAGTTAATAAAATAGAATGTTTGTTCACAATTAAACATGTAACCTCTCAACGATCGTTGGAACTGGAAATAAATTGTGTGTCACTCGATACTTTTTATTTTTAGCTCATGTTTTGCAAAAGTTGGCTGCGTGTGATAGATTTAACACATTGGTATCCTAATAGTCCGGTGGCTATAGTCTCTACTCACAATCCTCCGCGTGAGCCTTAAATTTGCTGTCCAATTATCATATTCTCCTCATCCTAATGAATTGACAGACTGGGATGGCAGAAATTGTGGAATGCACATGAGCAGATGTAGCGTGTAATAATACATTCTCTGATGTTGCCTTCCTGAACACATCAGTTTGTAGGAAACCGCTACCCAATTAAATAGATATATCCAGAAATGTCACCTGACGGGAGTTGATAATTAAATGCAAGTTCGATGTTCAGTTCATTTTTTTTTTAACTCACTTATACACTTCTCTAACTGAGCAACATACCCCTGCATAAATAGAACATTGTCTATACCAGGCATCCTCAAACTGCGGCCCTCCAGATGTTGGAAAACTACAACTCCCATCATGCCCACTGTTCTAGATTATATAAATGCATGATGGGAGTTGTAGTTTCCTAACAGCTGGAGGGCCGCAGTTTGAGGATGCCTGGTCTATATATCTTAACCAGCACTCACCACAGCCGTTCCATCATCACAATAAAAAGGCTCTTGGTGAATAAGTTGCAGAGGACGAAGGTGGTCTAGGAATTTTCTTCTCCAGGACAGAGAGAAAAAATCTTGGGCAACAGGATCACCAGCCCTGCTTAAGGCTTCTGGGAGCTTTTGTTTGAAGCTATGACCATCAAATCCAACTGTGGTGTTCCCCACTTTTTCACCAATATATGAAAAACAACTGGACTGAGCTCCCACTCACTGGGCTTGAGTTCCCTTTTACTAAGAAGGTCTGCTGAAATGTTTTCCTTGTCCCTGATATTTATTGCTGATATGTCTGCTAGATGATACTCTGCCAAGCGCATAGTCCTTGCATGCTCGACTTGGAGGAGATGGCACCTGGTGCCTACGTTTTTTTTAAACTAATAAACAGTCACTAGGTTGTCTCACAGAACCTTGACAATTCTTTAGCTGGTTCCAGAAATATAACATCACTAATCGGACAGCTTTCAGCTTATTGAACTTTAAATACCTCCTTGTGAGATCAATGTCCTGAACCCAGTAATCATGAAGATGAGCACCCCAACCTTGGCTGAAGGCAACTGTAATAAGCATCTTCCATTCTTAAAGGGATTTTCTTAGTACAGGCCTTCGCAGATATCTTCACATTTTCTCTCTCTTACAGCTTCAATCCAGGGGCGTGTCTCTCTCCTCCCAGTAGGCGTGTCTTCCCTCACTGAGAAGTAATGACATCATCGATTTATGAGCAAAGCTGGAAAGGCAGGTGTGAGCAAGGTGACTTACAAACGTGGCTCAGTTACACCAGTTCTATTAGGAGGAAAGGGCCAAAATGGGACAAAAAGTTGTCATTTCTGTCTTGGCAGTACTATTCAGTATACTTTATAATATTTGCCCCATCAAATTTAGGCAATCTCAAAAGCTAGAGTTTGTATTTCTTATTCCTAGCAGTTTGTGGTTTGTCTAGTTTTTGCTGGGCCCTCGAGCCACCTACTGTATCAGGTTCATCTGTAGTTTAGAGACATTTTTTAGGGAAAGCCGCAAAACAAAATTAAGGGGAAAATTTAAGGACCGTTATCACTAGTACTCTCTCACTTCTGGAGCGAACCTGTTTGTCTTGTTGTTCAAAGTCCACCAGCATTGTTATATCTATGTGCGATTGTAATACTAGAAATCAGTCCCCCTTACTCTAATAGACATTAGGTGTGTAAATGGTTGTTTATCATTATTATGTACTTGACCAATATACCCTACATGGTCCTATGGCTCTTTTGCTTGCTGTTGGGATTTTTGCTTGCTGTTTTATTTTCTGTGCAGTTATGTACTAAGAAATGACTCCCCTCATGGATGGTAGGTGTGTGAGTGATTGTTTATCAGTTTGTGTGGCTTATGGAACTTCTCCCAAGTAGCACTGGGGCTTGTCACGTACACACTCACCAGCACATGACTGGGGGCCACTGTAATGGAGTTGATTTATTTCCACTTGCACACACCTCTCACTCAGATGGCAAATTAAGCATAAGTCGCACCCCAAGGCAGTTCCAGCAACCCAAAATTCTCCGCTGCCACCACCTTCCTTCAATGCTCAAAAAGAAAAGTAAATCAGAGGGAAGGACTCTGATTCAAACATACTTAATAATACTTACCAGGTTACCTCACTGCTCTCCATCAACTACAGGGTTAAAAACACTTCTTTAAGATTATGGATTCGTACAGCGACAAGAACTAAACTTATTATTGTAATTTTAATAATAGAAGGTACAGTGCTTACATTAAAACATACAATAACAATGAATATGACCTATGTAGCAAACAGTTATAAAATAAAAGGGAGAAAGCTTAGAAAGTCCTTACACTTACTTTCAAATCCAGGGGTATGGAAGAAAAGGGATGGAACACAGCTCAATCCAGAATTGACCCCCAACTGTGTGCAAAGAACTGAGATGGGCAATGTGTTTTATAGGCCCAACTCTCTATCCAGGTTTCCCCACCTCCCTCATAATTATGCTGCATTTTACTGGTTGAAGATATAATGAGGTGGGTGGAACCTTGATGCTTAATGAGAGTTGTTGCTTACTATCCCCAGTAGATGGCAATCAAGGGCTGTGCTTCTGCGTTGACAGCTCAATGAACTATGAACTTTTTGTGGCTAATCTTTTATGGTTGTGGGGAGTCATAGGCCACATTCGCTTGGCTTTTCTGGTTGGAGTTTGTATATACTAAGAGCCATAAAATTGCCATGATTATGCTGCTTATCAGATACGCACTGGGTTTACAAAAATGAGTGGGGCAATAAATAGGTCTCAAGAGACTTGTGTGATTTTCCTCGGACACAGGCTACAAATTCCATTTCCAAAGGGGGGTGAAGGTCTTTGAGCTGCAGAAGTGGTAATACTGACAATATAAGCATGACTGAATAACAATACCGAATACACACAATTTCTAGTGTACTACATTACATACAATTCTTATGACAGTGATAAACAGACCTTATGATAATATCAGGCATTGTCCTCACAGGGCTTTTATTGCCTCCTACAAGGAGTGGCTTTTTGACCTGCCTCTCTAGCAGCAAGTATGGCCCTTTTCTGTGATTTTTTCTTATGTACTTATAGTTACATAGGTTACATAGTTTGTAAGGCTGAAAAAAGACAGATGTCCATACAGTACAGCCTGCTATAGTATTGATCCAGAGGAAGGCAAAACCCCCTATGAGATAGAAGCCAATTATCCTCATTTTACAGAAAAAATTCCTACACAACTCCAATCTGGCAATCATAACTAGTTAAAGTGACCAGAATTCTGGAGAAGGTTCGTTGATCCAGGTATATATTCTATTATTGCACTCTAGAAATGCAGCCAGGCCCTTTTTGAACTCTGCCAGAGGAACTTGTCGTGGTAAATTCACTAACAGAAGGTTCCACAGTATCACTGCTCTTACAGTAAATAAAATCCTTTCTATGTTTATGTAGAAACTTTCTTCTCTCTTGGTGTAGAGGATGCCCCCTTTTTCTGGATACAGTCCCTGGTATAAACAGATTTTGGGAGAGATCTTTATAGTGACTTTTAACCACATACCGTCATTTGACGTACCCATACGTCAAGGTCGGGTAGGGGTTTCTGCAACTTGACATATGGGTACGTCCTGGAGATCTTGCAAGCTACGCTCGTGAGCATTATTATTATCATTATTATTATCAACATTTATTTTAAAGCGCCATTGATTCCATGGCGCCGTACATTCGAGGGGGGGTTACATACATAATGTCAAATGAGTACAATTAATAACGATGAATGACTTACAACTGGCACAACAGAGGGGGGAGAGGGCCTGCCGCGAGGGCTTATAAATTACAAGGAGGAGGGAAGAGACAGGAGGTGAGGGGCAGACAGGGTTTGTGGGGTAGTACAGTGGCGAAAGGGTTATTGTTAGTTTATAGGCAATACTGAATAAATGGGTTTTAAGGTTGCTTTTGAATCTGGTGAGAGTGAAAGAGAGTCTGATGTGTTGGGGCAGTGCATTCCAAAGTGTGGGGGAAGCACGAGAGAAGTCTTGGAGACAGTTATGTGAGGAGCTGATAAGAGGAGAACAGAGAAGGTCCTGTGAGGAGCGGAGATTTCTTGAGGGGAGATATCTGGAGATTAAGGCAGAGATATATGGAGGAGAGAGGTTATGGAGAGCCTTGTAGGTCAGGGTTAGCAATTGAAATAAATTTTCGCTGGGCAATTGGTAGGCCAGTGAAGGGGATTGGCAAAAGGGGAGAGGCCGAGGAGTAGCGAGGAGAGAGGTGGATAAGATGGGCAGCAGAGTTGAGAATGGTTTGAAGGGGAGCAAGAGTGCTAGATGGGAGGCCACAGAGAAGGATGTTGCAGTAGTCAAGGCGGGAGATGAAAGAGGCGTGGACCAGCATTTTTGTGGTTGAGGAATGAACGGATGCGAGAGATATTTTTCAGGTGGAAGCGGCAGGCAGAAGTAAGGGCTTGGATGTGCGGTTTGAAGGACAGAGCAAAGTCGAAGATTACCCAAAGGCAGCGGACTTGCGGAACCGGTGAGAGTGTACACCCGTTGACAGTGATAGAGAACTCAGGTAGAGGGATGGAGGGGGACGGTGGAAAGATGATGAATTCTGTTTTCTCCACATTTAGTTTTAGGAGACGGGAGGAGAAAAAGGAGGAAATGGACGATAAACAGTCTGAGATCCGGGAGAGAAGAGAGGTGACATCTGGGCTAGAGATGTAGAGTTGTGTGTCGTCAGCATAAAGATGGTAATGAAAGCCGTGTGACGCTATGAGCTGACCCATACCAAGAGTGTAGCTAGAAAAGAGTAAAGGACCCAGGACTGATCCCTGGGGGACACCAACAGAGAGTGGCCAGGTGGAGGAGGTGGAGCGAGAATGAGAGATGCTGAATGTCCGATCAGAGAGGTACGAGGAGATCCAGGAAAGACCCAAAGTCCGTGATGCGAGGGGGGAAGAGGATGTGTAGCAAGGGGGAATGGTCGACTTTTATCAAAGGCAGAGGCAGGTCAAGAAGTAGAAGGACAGAGTAATGGTTGTGAGGCTTTAGAAGTTGCTAGGTCATTGGTGACCTTGGTTAGGGCGGTTTCGGTAGAGTGGTGGGGTCGGAAACCAGATTGTAGTGGGTCAAGAAGAGAGTTGGAGGAGAGGTGGGAGGAGAGTTGAACATAGACATGTTGCTCGAGGAGTTTGGAGGCAAAAGGGAGCAGTTAGATGGGGCGATAGTTCGACAGAGAGGAGGGATCAAGTGATGTTTTTTTAAGGATGGGTGTGATAGTAGCATGTTTAAAGGAGGAAGGGAAGATGCCAGAGGTTAGCGATAAGTTGAAAAGATGGGTGAGGGCTGGGATGAAAGCAGCACTAAGGTCTGGGATAAGGTGTGATGGCAGTGGGTCAAGATTACAGGTGGTGAGGTTGGGTTTGGACAGTAGAGAGGAAAGATTATCATGTGTAAGAGTGGGGAAACAAGGGGGAAGAGCATTGTGCAGATATAGAGGAGGGCACTGGGGACTGGGGGCTGAAGCTTTCTCTGATAGGGTTGATCTTGTGTAGGCAAAGTTGTCTGCTGAAAGGAGAGAGGGTGGAGGAGGTGCTGGTGGGCGGAGGAGAGAGTTAAAGGTTTTGAATAGTTGTCTGGGGTTGTGAGACAGAGAGGATATGAGAGTGGTGAAGTAATCCTGTTTGGCTGAGGCGAGTGCAGATTTAAATGTATGTAGGGATGGTTTGTATGAGGCACAGTCCTCGTTGGAGCGGGTTTTCTTCCAGCGGCGTTCTACAATTCTGGAAGCTCGCCTCAGTTGTTTAGTGGAGTGTGTGTGCCAGGGTTGTCTGTTGATTTTGCGGGTTCTGTTGTGTGTGAGAGGAGCGACTGAGTCAAGGGTGGTGGTGATTGTGTGGTTGTAGAAAGTGGTGGCTGCTTCTGGGTCATTAAATGAGGATATTGTAGAGAGAGGTGCAAGAGAGTCAGAGAGAGTGCGAGGGTAGAGGTTTTGTAGGTTCCTGTGGGGGTGCACTAGATGTGGGACAGGAGGAGCCGGTGGGGTGGAGATGGTGGAGAAGGTAAGCAGATTGTGGTCAGATATGGGGTGGGAGGAGTTAGAGAAGTCAGATAGGGGGCAGAGGCGGGTGAAGATAAGGTCCAGTGTGTGTCCATCTTTGTGAGTGGCTCCAGAGGTCCACTGGGAGAGGTCAAAGGAAGAACAGAGTGAAAGGAGTTTGTTGGAAGCAGAGTGGGGGGGTGTCGATTGGGATATTGAAGTCTCCCATGATAATAGTAGGGATGTCAGTGGAATGAAAATGGACAAGCTAGGAAGCAAAGTGGTCAAGGAAGGCAGTGATGGGACCGTGGTCGGTAGACAACAGCCACTTGGAGGTTGGAGGGGGGCGTAGATGCGGACAGAGTGCACCTCAAAGGAGGAGAGTGTGAGGGAAGGCAGAGGTGAAGAGGGGACACAGGAACAAGTGTCAGACAGGAGGAGGCCAACACCTCCGCCATGCCTGTTACCAGGGCGAGGGGTATGGGTAAGTTGGAGGGTGCCAAAGGAGAGAGCAGCAGGGGAGGCTGTGTCAAAGGGTGTGAGCCATGTTTCCATCAGACCAAGGAAGAGTAGATTTCTTGAGATGAATAAGTCATTTATGTAAGACAGTTTATTACACACAGACCGTGCGTTCCAGAGAGCTCCAAGGAGAGGGATAGGAGGTGTAGGGGTCAGAGGGATGTACTTCAGGTTTGAGGGGTTAACAGAATTATTAGTAGCACATCTGTTAGAAAAGGGAGAGACAATGGTGGGAATGTGCTGGGGGGCCCTGGGTTAGGGGATATGTCCCCAGAAGCCAGGAGCAGCAGAGAGAGGGTGAGCAGGTGGAAGTAGGATAGACAGTAGTTTGGCAGGGTTTGTTTGGTGCGGAGAGCATTAACAGTAGGGAAGAGGTTGGTGGCAGCAGACAGGTGAGAGGGTAGAATGCAGGGAGAGATGTAGAGCTCATTGCCCAGCGAGGGTCTTTGGAGAAAGGCAGTTAGTGCAAGGAAAGTGGAGATAGAGATAATGGTGGGAAGGAAAAGCATAGTGTGAGACAGGTTAGAAAGCTGTGAATGGAAAAGAGTAAGTAGCTGTTACCTTGCAATCCTTCTTCCATTCTGATCAAATACCGGTTTAATTCACACTTAGAGCGGGCACTTTGAGCAGGGCCACACGTGACCAAAGGCCACACATGACTGCAGTGCTCGACTATATACGAACTACCATCCTAAGCAGACAATCAGATGTGAACAAGAAATGGGAGGGGTCGAGCCTTTTAATTAGCAGAGTGGGGGGTGAATAGGAAACGAGATTACAAGGTGAATTGGCCCCATGCACACCCGCACGGAATTGGGGTAGAGAAGATGGGCAAATGTGATAGCAAATTATGACTATACTACAGATTTCACTCAAAGGAGAGCATACTAAATGGAGGATGGGGAGCAGTAGTTGGTCAGAAGGGGGAAGCATACATCCAATGGAGGATGGGAGCAGTAGTTTGGGCAGAAGGAGAAGCAGACATCCAATGGAGGATGGGAGCAGTAGTTGGTCAGAAGGAGAAGCATAAATCAAATGGAGGATTGGAAGCAGTAGTTGGTCAGAAGGAGAAGCATAAATCAAATGGAGGATGGGAGCAGTAGTTGGTCAGAAGGAGAAGCATACATCAAATGGAGGATGGGAGCAGTAGTTGGTCAGAAGGAGAAGCATACATCAAATGGAGGATGGAAGCAGTATTTGTGACATGGGACCAGCGGTATATTACCGCTGGCATCATGCCGCATCACCCACAGCCACAGTGAGTTCTGACCATGGGTGATTAACCCCTTTGCTATCACGATCTATCATGATAACGAAGTTGCAGGCAGGAAGAGCGAGCTCCTCCCTTTACCCGACAGCCTGATGCCTGACACTGGCTGCTAAAGTTAACCCCTTAAGCCGAACGCCTGAAAAGTAGTTAATAACCAGAACATTTTTTTAGTTTTTGCCTCCTTGCGTTTCAACAGTTGTAACTTTTTTATTGTTTCAATGACGTAGTTGTATGAGGCCTCGTTTTATTCGAGACAAGTTGTACTTTATGGTGGAATAGTTTAAATTCACTTATAAATAATTGCAGTATTTTTTTTGTAAAAAACTTTTTTTGTTTTTAAAATTTTTTTTTTACACCATTCACATTTCACACTTAACTTGTTAGATTAATTCTACAGGTTACTACGGTCGTGTGAATACCAAATGTGTGTAGGTATTTTTGTGTGTGTAATTTATGCACAATTATTTTTATTAAATATTTTTTATTTTATTATTTATTTTTTTATTCTTTTTTTTTTTTACACTTTTTATGGGGTTTTTTTTACCTTTTTTTTTTTTTTTTTTTATTCCCCTGAAGGGAGAACTGTTACATTTTTTTTTTAATTTTTTTTTACACTTGGTAATGTATTAGCATATTCATATATGCTAATACATTATAATCTGTGTCAGTCTGACACAGGCAGTGATTAGGACACCACACCGTGTGTCCTAGTCACTGGCTTCATACACAGACACTGCCCACTAGAATCTCAAGTCCTTCTCCATGTCACTTTTTCCTAGCGTTTTTTCCATTTAACAAGTAATCATAGAATGGATTGTTCCTTCCCATGTGCATTAATTTATGTTAAACCTCATCTGCGACTTCTCTGCCCAGGCCTCCATTTTATCCAGATCCCTTTGTAATAACACATTATCCTCTATTGTGTTGATTACTTTACAGAGCTTAGTATCATCTGCAAAGATTGATATCCTACTGTGCAATCCATGTGTAAGATCATTAAAGGGGTTTTGCCATGATCTCTCTTCTGGTGCTTACTAGTCCCGTTGCTATGCTCCTGGCTAGAAGAGGGGCGTTTTCAACTTCAGAAAAAAAAAAAACCCTGTTTCAAGCCCCGCCCCTTTGTGAGGTCAGCACACCACCTCCTGTGCACGCCCCCGAGGCTGAATACTCAGTGTTCAGCCAGCCTCAGCAAGGGTTAGATCTCTGTGCTCTTGCTAAGCACAAATAGCAATTGCTTGGCTAGAACACAGAGAGAAGTGACAACACACAGGAGCTGTGTGGACATGGAGGGAGAGCTGTAAAGAGATAGGGATGGCTGGCAGCAGGGGACAGAGCTGTGCGGACACGGAGGGAGAGCTGTGAAGAGATAGTGATGGCTGGCAGCAGGGATCAGCTGTGAAGACACGGAGGGAGAGCTGTGAAAAGATCGGGATGGCTGGCAGCAGGGATCAGCTGTGTGGTTACGGGGCTGAGATCGCAGGATACAGGAGACAGATGGCAGCAAAGGGAGAGGCGATTTTACACCGGGCTGAGAACGGTGCTCAGTGGAGATGAGAACTTGGGGGAGAAATGACAGCACTGCAGGCTACATTACAGAAGAATGTGATGGTCGGGCAGGGGGGGGAGCACGCATATGCGGCAATGCGCGCTCCCAAGCCCAACCATCAGAGAGAGACAGTTCAACTGAGCAAGCGCAGCCAGGCCAGGAGAAGAGAATGTGCTGGTCGGAACCCCTAACAATGAGCAGTACACAAATGAAACAGAAAGGAGATGGCCATTCTAATATGGTACATATTTTTTAATGACTTATAATTACAAACTTGCTTTCATTTGCATTTGGGATGTTCCTATGTCAATTTAATATCATGGCAAAACCCCTTTAATGAATATATTAAAGAGAATAGGGTTCTATATTGACCCCTGTGGTACCCCACTAGTAACAGAGATCCAATTGGAGTATGTACTATTAATCACACCCTTTGTTTTCTATCACTGGGCCAGGTACTTACCCACTAGCAAACATTTTCCCCCAGTCCAAGCATTCTCATTTTACTTACCAACCTTTTATGTGGTACAGTATCAAATGCTTTACAAAAATCTAGATATATGACATCTAATGCCTCACCCCGATCCAGTCTAGAACTAACCTCCTCATAGAAGCTGATGAGATTAGTTTTACAGGACCGATGCTTCATAAACCCATGCTGGAACGGCGTTATACATTTATTTTCAGTGAGATACTCCAGTATAACATCTCTTCAAACATTTTCACTACAACAGAGGTTATACTTACTGGCCTAAAGTTTCCAGGATCACTCTTTGAATATTGGCACCACATCTGCTATGCGCCAATCCTTTGAGACATAACCAGATATCATACAGTCCATAAATATTAAGAACAGGCCTCACTATCACAGTAATTTCCATAGGAAAAGGGGGTGTATCCAATCAGGACCTGGTGATTTGTCTATTTTAATCTTCTTAACAGTGTTTCTCAACTCCAGTCCTCAAGACCCACCAACAGATCATGTTTTCAGGATCTCCCACAGAATGCACTGACAATAATTGTATTACCTGTGTCAGGATCTCCAACAGAATGCATGGACAATAATTACATCACCTGTGCAATACTGAGGAAATCCTGAAAACTTGGCCTGTTGGTGGGTCTTGAGGACTGGAGTTGAGAAACACTGCTTCTTAAGGCAGAGCTACACTTCTTCCTGGGTTAAACAGGAAACATTTAAAGGAGTTATCCAGGAGTTTAGTGATTTGCATAGAAATAAATAGCATTTATATTGAAAAGTAAGAATTTTACACTACCTTCAAGTGTTTCTTTCCTTTTGCCTCCTTATTCATCTATCATAAGGTCAGTGAAACTTCCTCTTGTGGCAGTAGTTCTCCTGCAGCTATTTCCTACAAGTATCCATTGCAGTTACAATTTAGGACTTATCTGCATCCACCCCCTAATCCTCCTAGCACTGCTCGTTATCAGACATGTGCACCTCATCCCCCTGCATCTCTGCTCCAGTTCACTCCATTGTTATCTGAAGCAGGCTGTGTACAGTCACTAATCAGTTGTAACCTGGTAAAAAGACATTCTTTCCTCATCCTATAATATATGCAATACATATATATATATGTATACAATTTGGTATATATATTTCTATGAATGTGTTGTACATCCCCCACAACATGTATACAGCTATCCTTCAATGTATCTGTAGTGATGCATTCGCTACTCATTGTAGCATGTAATAGTCAATTATTGAAAATGTACTGGATTCAGCTGGATCGGGTGTGATCGGTTACAACCGATTGCATATTAGACATGACACATTTTTGCTGTACTATGCAGGAGATAGATGCCTAGACTTTATCGGAGGTCTGGATTTCAAGCGTTAATAGGCAGCACGCTTGTGGTGATAATCAGCGAGTGGACACTTACTTGATCACTCCAAGACCTAGAGCTTTCACTGGCGTACTTTGCCTGGCACATAATTTCTATCAATTGTTTCATCCTGCAGAAAGATATGCAGACAACGCTCGTTCTGAGCAAGTGGGTGTCCGGTGATCTTATTAATAAACTGCTCCAGTCCTGCCGTCGCTCTTCAATGAAGGACTTTTCAAAAATACCCTCGTCCCCAAGGAATGGAAGCTGTCTCTTCAATGCTTTGCCTGGGAATGGAGGAACTACAATCTTACTGTCTCGCTCCAGTTCATTCTTTAACCACTCAAAGTCATTGTATCGCTTCTGACAGCGGAGTCCTTCAGTTTAAAGATGGGAAGATTTGTCCTCATGCGGACATCGTACACCGTGTACCGGCTTCGCCCCTCTCCCACCGTCTGGGGGTTGAAGATGTCAATCTCCAGGAAGTTGCTGGGAGGCCCGCACGTGTCCGTCAGGTCCTGGGGCTTGGAGTTCAGGCGGTGGGTATACGCCACGAGGCGTCCGACATCCTGACCTGAAACCAGAGCCAGTAGACGGCGGGACCGACACACCCGGCCCAGAGTCCAAGCTGCACATGCGCAGTATCCTATTGTAACTCTGATTGCTGTGGGGAAAGTAGCATCACCCAGCTTTCCTGTACAATGGATAGCCTATCTAGCAAGAAAGGTGGGCGAAATCACATCCCCCACAGCAATCAGATTTTGATCATGGGAAAGCTGTGTGCCTGCTGTAGGAGAGGTGGCATCATTCCTGCACAGAGTGATGTTAGGGCAGCATCTCATAATGCTTTGCCCTGACACTACTACTATATAAAGAGCAGTAGGCAGACTTTTTTCTGACTACTGCTGGATAATCTCAGAGTTCCTAATGCCCATTCAGCCGATAAAACAATGCAAATCTTCTGAACATTTCCTTCTATCAGAAGAGGTAAAGACCATGCACAGTAATGAAGGCAGCTAGACTCTAGAAGTGACGAGTCACTACGTACACAGTTATCACTGTAAGTGTATAATACCCTCCCCTGCAGCTCTGTACTGAATGATTACATTCCTGTCAGCACCTCTGTTTACATAGTGATTGATGAGTCACTAGAAGCAGCCAGATCTTTCTCTGCTCAGGTCACGCCCACTACAGGGGAGGTTATCTGAGCTGAGCCCTGCTTTAAGGCACACCCACTGAGTGATGACAAAACGTCCATAGAAATGGAAGCAAAACTATGTGATTGATGGACGTCACATGGTATGCAGGCAGAAGGGAAGTAAAGAGCTCTCCGTCTGGTTCTGCACAGCAGGACAGGTAAATAATTTTTAATGAGTATCAATTACAAAGTTCAATATAATTAAGTTGTAAGCAGTATAACAAATAAAAAAAAAACCTTTAAGCTGGTCCTGCTCATCAACAGGAAGGTCATTTTCTTTGGTAAATACGGTGGAGAGAAAATGATT
Source organism: Phyllomedusa bahiana (assembly GCA_025379985.1). Lineage (NCBI taxonomy): Eukaryota > Metazoa > Chordata > Amphibia > Anura > Hylidae > Phyllomedusa > Phyllomedusa bahiana. The sequence goes on along the minus strand of JAODAL010004037.1, from coordinate 3,391 downwards.
TAATAGATTTGCTTTCTCCTCATTGCCCTCTACAATATCTCCCTCACTACTTTTCAAAAGGGCCAACATTTTCAGTTTTAATCTTTTTAATCTATTTATACAGTTAAAACATATTTTGGAGTTAGAATTACTCTCTTTCGCAATAAGCCTGCCTGTCTCCAGTTTGCAGTCTTTATCATAATTTTACATATTTTACTTTTTTCCTTATAGCTTTTCAGTGCCTTCTCACTGCCCTCATGTTTAAGTAGCTGAAACGCTTTTTGTTATTTATTGCCTCCTTTACATCTCTGTTGATCCACATTGGTTTTTTTTCTGTTTCTAATGATTTTATTTCCAAAACGTATGTACCTCTCACAGTGGGCGCCTTTCTTTCTTTGCTTGCTCAGTGAGCAGCAGTCTCGCTTCCAAGTTGCCAATTGATCTCAGTGTTGTCACTTGCTCATTTAGATCCAGGCTTCTAAATGTGCAATGTATACACATCTTGCACTGCAGTATGCACCCTCAAACGGCCTTTAAAGGGTTGCTATATTTCACAGGATGTGCACTGGATGGCATTGTCAATCATGGAACTCATGGGGATATAACAAAATAGAGAGACACACAATGGTATAAATGGAAAAAATCAGTACAATACTCTGCTTTCTAAACTCCCCAAATCTAAAGTCCCTCAATCTTAAGTCCCACACTTAAGCCAAAAACCCCACTTTAGACACAAAGCGCACTCACCAGCTCGGGGACTCACTCTTTCACGTTAGCTTTAAATCTTTTTACCAACACTGTCTGCAGCACTGCTGCAAACTGCTCCTTCAGGAAAACAAAGGCCAGCTTTAGGCTCTGCTCATATCTGTCCCCAATTGAACCTTTATCAAATTTAACAGAATGAATAACACAACATGAATCAAAACCATAATACAACCCAGTATTACGCTTGGAGTTATCTTCAAGACCACACACACTCAGTTGAGTATTTAATAACCTGTCCTTCATATAGTGCTCTGGAAAAATGAAAGGGGCGCTCCAATTGGTTGCTATGGGGAACAAAGTAAGTTTTAGACCTAGACAGTTTTCATACAAGTCGCCCATAGTGTGCACACATTTTAGGCTTCTTTGAGGCAGATGTTTCCTAGGTTAAGTACTTTTTCCAGTCTGGTGTTAAATGTCCTCTAGCTTCATTTTTAAGCAGCTTGTCCATTGAGTCTTGATTCCTGCCAGACCACTAGTCCAGTTTCATGTCCAAGCTATCTCTATGTATATCCCTTTTTACAAAGCTAACATTTATCAAGATTGATCAACATTAATCACACCCTTCCCCAACTGATCTGGTGTTGTTGCTTTATAGTCTGCTTTTGAAGAGGAGTGGGACTGATTAACCTGTCTCACTTGGGGGACTATGTCCACTTGAGAAGCTGAACATAAGCAAACCTCCTCTCCTGTATAGTGGACTAATGCATTTATCCAAACCCACACATCTTCCATGCTACTATAAATTTTGCACCAGATAGCACGAGAAACCAGCTTTACTGTACAATTCTTAACCCCCAGTTTGGCATTTTGTTCTGGTGGTACCTATACACATATCTAGAACTGTAAAAATAAATAAATAAAAATCCTCTGCTCATAGAGCGATTTTTTAACTTAAAGGGGTTGTCTCACTACAAGGATTGCTTTTTATGTTAAAGATCTTGCAAAAACAAGTAATTTCACACTACATATCCATTACCAGTGTCCTACCTATTCTAAGATATCCCCTCGTGTATGGGCTGCATCGGCTCCTCACGTCGCCAAAGCTACAGACCTGTATAAGTTCTCATGAGAGGCGGCCAGCACTGGTTGCGATAGCTGCTATAGCTACAGACCTGGCTTCTACTGCAGCCTAGTAGAAGCCAGTAAACACGCCCCTAAATTCAAAATGAAACTAAGAAAACAGGACTGAGGTAAGATGAGTCAATGTAGTGAGAAAACCCCTTTAACAGGTTCCTGGTAATGGTCCTTGTATCTAGGATACCAAATTTCCATTGTTTCATGAACGAGGGGACGTTTGCATTTTTTCTAGAAGCTGCTCATTTAGTAACTCCATACTCTGACTGGATTGCTGTTACTAATGGGGTACCACAAGGGTCAGTATTGGGCCCTATCCTCTTCAATATTTTCATTAACTATCTTACACATGGATTGCACAGTAGAATATCGATCTTTACAGACGATACTAAGCTCTGTAAAGTAATCAACACAATAGAGGATAATGTGTTATTACAAAGGGATCTGGATAAGTTGGAGGCCTGGGCAGGGAAATGGCAGATGAGGTTTAACACAGATAAATGCAAGGTTATGCACATGGGGAGGAAAAATCCATTACATGACTACATGTTAAATGGAAAAAGGCTGGGTAAAAGTGACATAGAGAAGGACTTGGGAATCCTGGTGGACAGTAAACTTAATTGTAGCAGCCAGTGTCAGACAGCATCTGCCAAGGCAAATAGGATCATGGGGTGCATTAAAAGGGGCATAGAGGCACATGATGAGAACATTATTCTCCCATTATACAAGTCACTGATTAGACCACACATGGAATATTGTGTACAGTTTTGGGCACCAGTGCACAGGAAAGACATTGTAGAGCTTGAACAGGTACAAAGGCGGGCAACAAAAATAATAAAAGGACTGGGTGGACTACAGTACACAGAAAGATTAGCAAGATTAGGGTTATTTAGTTTAGAAATTGCTACAAAATTAATATAAACAGAGGATTTGTTACCTATATCACTGCAAAATTATAATCCCTGTTAAAACATAACTTTTACTAAATTATCTAAAATTATACTTCCTAAACCCCTATATACTACCACTACATACCTAAATGATACAGCATACTATATATCATCCGTCAGTGGAGTAATCGCCCTGATAAAGGGCGGCTCCGCTTTAATGACAGATAATATCACTGTATACGTATATTACAATTCTTTAATCCCAGCTATACCCAACGCGTTTCCCCATACAATTTAGGGTTCATCAGGGATTCAAAAAACTCCTCTCTCGCTGTGGAATAAGAATACGCTATATACAACGCATGTACAATCTATCTATGACGGATATATCACCTCTATGGGTGAGATAGAAAAGGTGATACTTAGCTTGGATGCTGCCAGGTATAAAGTGATAATCCTCGCAGCCCCTTTGGTATGCTGGCACCCAGGATAGAAGGGATACAGAATGATTCATTTCTGCTTCCCTTAAATACCTTACTTGGCCCTTTAGATGTATAGCAATAAAGCCCCTAACACTTCCGCATTGATGTATATTATTTTTATACCTATTGCCGGGTTCTACATAACAAGTGCGCATATCCTCCTGCCTTTTCTTGTCTGGCGTTCCGAAAGTTTTACTGCGC